>VDFB02137365.1:19286823-19363154 GCA_007258455.2 Sequoia sempervirens
AGGTTTTTCTTTTTCTAGTTTGCCAAGGCCAACCACACTAACATTGTGCTCAAGTGAGGCACCTAGCTTGATAATTCTTCCCTTTTGGTTTTCAAACCTTGGACTTGTGACTTAGACGACAAATCTCTTTCAATCCCCATTTGGATTGAGATTCCTAATTTCCGCTTGCCTTGCTAGAATTTTTCAACCCAAATAATGCCTACACTAGCCACTATGGTTTGTGTTAAACCCAAATGATTGTAATTGACACGCCCTCACAAATCAAGGTCTATATGGAGATAGATCTCTCCAAGGATGTGTACAATTTTATAACTGGAGAAACACATGTCACAAAAAGTATATGTCACCCTAATAACTAGTATTATGTAAGTGTGATGTGAGCAACCTATTCCTCTAGCATATATATCCTCCTCATTTGCAATTTTTTTTGACAATTCAACATTGCAAGTCCCATTTTCAATTATATGCACTCCTTTTTGTAAACATTTTTTAATATTTGGGGTAGGCTTTTGAGAGCTTCGCATGGATACATAGGTAGTTTTCATTTTAGTTTATATATATATTTGAAATTTGAAGATTTGCATAGGTGTTATTGAGTAATTCTCATTTTGATAACTTTCAAGGCTCTTCTTGGGCTTCTATAGTAAAAAAAAAACTAATGCAAGTTTTTAAATGCTACATAATTTTTTCTATACGTTATATTAGTGTAATTATATTGATCTTATTCTATCAAAAAATTGTACTTTCATTTATGCGGTCAAATTTAGCATCGATTATGTACTAACATCAAGACCGCTTTACTGATTTTCCAACTAACAATTCTAATTGCACTAAAGTTCTAAGATCATAAACTGATGGGGGTCTTATGATTGTGTGGATTTAGAAGGATAATATTGTTCTTTTGTTGGTTTGAGTCTCTTGATTGATCTTTTTTATGAATACATTTGGATAATATCATCATTATTTGTGGGTATTTTAGCTCATCATTTTATCATTGACATGGAAAGAGGGAGTTTTAAATTGCTTAATGTCTTCTTCTATCTCCATGAACTTATCTTGAAACCAAGTACTTTGCATCCACAACTTGTATGGTTAGAAAAGATTGATCATGCACTTGGATTTATTGGATGTAGTGTTGATTACTATGCAATCATTGTCACAATTGAGATTGAGTTCCCTTGTACTCTTTAGATCAAATTTTGAGAGAGTTGTGGAGATCCATTTGATCTTCCATTTTAAAATATCTTTCCTTGGACTTCCTTGTTCCTCTAGACATTTATTATAATAAAATCCATGATATGATCATAAAATAATTATGTTACTTGATCTTTGAGAAATTTATGAACACCATGATGACATAATGCCTTATCTTGATACTACTCCTCTTCTATAGAATTTGGATTTTATGATTCATAATCAAAATTCAAAAGGTTAATCATCTTTACCTTTGAGTTACCATCCTAAGGTTGACCACACTTGTAATATAGAATCAACATATTTATTTGATGTTCACACTCATGCATCTTTTGTACACACATTTTCATTTGATGAGTAGTTAATTAAGTAAAATGTATTGAGATGACATCTCAATCTATTGTTTCTTTTGATGAAACTAACTAGCGTTACTCTAGTAGAACATTTATTATCTTCCATATACAACTACTTGGAATGTGCACTTTAAAGACATCATAGTTTTGTTTTGTGAGCCTTATCTTGTAGAATTGGAGAACACTATTAAGGATATTATCTTTGACTTTTTCCCCAATGAGGTTACATCATCTTGTTCAAATATCATGAGGAAACCTTCAAACCCTCTTTTATTTTCACCATCTATTAATTTCCAATGGTTTGACATTATCTTGGAGACCCTTGGGAAATATTTGAATGATTCATCTTCATCTTTATATTATTTTTATATTTTTTTTTATAAGGTTATGGATTTTTACTTTAGTTAGTAATGTCTAAAGCTCCTTATTTAATTGTGGCAACATTTGACACAAACATGGTGACACTTGAGAAGAGTTCAAAGACATAATATATCATTTTTTTTCTTCCATCATATTCCTTTTAGAAATGGGAATAATTCCTACATATATTCTTGGTTAAATTATTTGTCCCCACTTGGGGAAGATTGTCATTTGATGGTTTTGGATCATCTTTAGCATCCTTTATCAGTCATCCACCATCAATGTAGGAGATGTTATATTAAGATGGCCTACATAGTTTCTCTTCTTCTCTCTTATGGGAGGGACCCTTTTCTCACATGGGTTTTTATCTTTCTCAAAAATTTGGAGAGCATCTCATGTTTTCTCATTAATGGAGTGTTTTGTTTTTATATGTTTATCCTTTTATCCACTTGTGAGAGATTAATTTGAACAAATGTGTACCTAACATTTCCTTGTAATTGGGATCCATATTTACGTCATTATAATATTTTATCTTTGCATGCTTTCACATTCTCTCTTAGAAGTTCCACTTGAAGGGGTGCTGGTGTGAATACAATGTCTTACCTAGCTAGTTTCCCTATTAGGTCCTATTCACCATATTTTATTTTATTTCTTTAGAGAATTTTCAAGGAATTATCACTTTAAGTCTCAATTCAAAAGATTAAGATGCATGGAATAACCTCATGTTGTCCTATGTCTCACCTTGGTTTATATAATCAAGGGGTTCTCATTGTAAAAATCCAATCATAATTCATATATCTAGAGATTATCAATTTGGATCCTTTTATAGAAGACAATTATTATCTCATGTTCATTATTTCTTATGCTTTCATCAAAGCTCTCACATCTTACCTATGGCTATGTACATAGCCAAATATCGCATATTATAGAACCCTATATACCAACTTACATATTTATTTTAGTCAATACAATTTATCACCTTTAATAATATAACCTGAAATCCTACAATAATTCATCATTTTACATTTCTACTAAAATACCTATTAGATTTTCTAACTGTATATTTACTACTTCCCTTAAATATCTTATTTTTTCCCTTCAATTCTCTTTTTGCTCATGAATTGTTTGATATTATCTATATACCATCCCAATCGTAAATTGTAGAAGCCCACATAATATTTTTCAATATTTGCATTGCTTTAAATTATATATTTGTTATATGACATTTCAAAATTTAGATTTATATATAAATTGCAATTTCTTAATGTGAGTTTAATTTGTTGTTTTCTGAATAGAAATATACTAGAATTAAATAAAATATATGCTATCCATGTTTGGCTGTAAACGTGGTGACAAGTTTATAGTCTTTACAAAAGTCACAGTCTTCACGTGGAAATGAATTTCCTATAACAATGGTCATCTGCATCACCTGACAAGAAAACAGTGCTCCAACAAATATGTGAAGAAGGTTAATTCAAATCATCAAAGCACAAGCAGTAAAGGCCTCCACCACTTCATCTGACTTATTACCAGAGGAGTTGATAACCGACCATGATTCTGAGATAATAGGCTGAAATGGAATCTTAATGGTCAATTATCTCCTGAAGAGTTACAGGCAAGTTCCTGTAATTATTTGCAGATGTCTTTTCTTTCTAATTGTATTCAACAAGTTAAGAATTAGCTTTGATCCGGTGATGAGACAAGGGTGACCTCAAACCACTAGAACCATGAAATCACAATCTCATCCTAAAAGGTCTCTCAGAATACTAGCTTGACTCTTTAGTGCGCAAGGCACCCAATGGCACAAACAAACTCTAATTTTGTTCCAATCATTTCCCAAACTCCAAGAGCCATCTAACAAGATTAAATTTACCAAACAAACATGATTAACTCACCTTTTAAGTCTCAAGTACTTCTGGTTACAATTTCACCTTCTCAAGCCACCATTCACCTACTAGGGCTCCAAGACCAGTTTTTAGACCTTTTATCACAACCACCCACTAAAATCCTCCGAACCTTTACACATTCAGGGAACCATTAGCCTGACATAAAACATACCTCAAATCCACCATAGGGTTCTTTAGACCTTCAACACTCAAATTGACTATTTAGGCTGAAATATGCTCCAATTAGCTCTCTTTTGCAAAGGAACTTATCCTTAAAATTTCCACAAACTCTCAAAACCTCTAAAAATTCTTCAAACTACTTTCAAAACACAGGATTTTTCAACTTTTAGGTCTTCATTCTCTCACTAAGACCCACTTCGATCTTAAACCCTCACTTTTCACAACTTAGACTAGGGATTATTGATTCACCCATGCCTTGACCACTCACCAACCTAAAACCACTTCAATCCCTCTTCATTTTACCTGTACATGCTCAAAATAAAATTACATCATGCTTCCCTCATGTTTGACATACACTTCCTTTGAAAATCCACTTATTTTCACTCTTTACCACCCCTTTCTAATAGGGTTTTCAACTTCCTCACACAAATAACCTTTCCCAACATCTCAAACCCTCTAAAAACATCAAAATACACTTAACAACTCAGGAACAAACAAGTTCCAACTCCTCTTAGACCAAATTCACCAACTTGCCTATTCTGGCCTTGATTTCAAAGGCCTAAACCCATAATTTCATCAAGGCAGCGTAGAGAATCAACCTTATTTGGCTCCACCACAATTCTAAATCCTATTTATAACCCTATGCCTAACATACAAGAACATTCCTCCAAGTTACAGTAAGCACAGGAGGAGGAATGGCCTGTTTAATGCATTTTGGACTTCAAAATACCCCAAACTCCTGCTATAGTCCAGTCAAGAGAAAACAACCACTAAAAGTCTTCAAACTCAATGAATGTCTTCAAAATGGATTTAAAAGAGATGTAACACCACACCACACAATATTTGAAACATTTGAAGGCTTGGATCTGCTGTACAGACCCGTAGACAGGCACAAATTGCACAAAAACTCAGAAATTAACTAGAATCTATGCCTTTTTATTGTAAATATCCTTTTAAAATTGTTCAAAAACCCTTGCTCGAGCCTTCAAGAGGCCCTAAATACATATTTCAATCCAAAAATACTCTTGAAACACTTATAACTAACCACTAAACTACCTTGACCCCCTCAAATTCCATATTTTGCACTTCATTTTGACAATTATTACATCCTAATGTAACTTTTTGAATCAAACTAATACTAGCACCCCCAAATACATTAAAAGTGGTCTTATTAGACCTTTATTAACATGAAAGACTCCAACTTACTCCTAATTCCTTGACCTTCATATTGACCAACTTTGAAATAGTGTATTTTTTGCAATTACATGTTTAGGTGCTTCTGCACCATACACCCTGCCTTAGGAATTCTTCCAAGTCCCTTGGAATCCTTTATGCTTTGAACCTACAACAAAAATTGTGTCTGCAACCTCTGATGCTCCTACTTGTCCTTGTAACTGCTTCATTTTGACCCTGGGCTTAGTTTTATCCATGCTCAACAATCCTTTGCTTGCATTGTCTCCTTGATCCTATATCTTCATGCTCGTACCTGCACTCACACATCTCAACTTGCTACTCCCAACATGATCATTATGCTTATCCCATACCAAACAGTCCATATTGTGTTCTTCACCTTTCATCTTAACCTTGGGTTTGTCTTTCATCAGAAAAATCATCAACACAAGGAAGTAACATAGGACCTCCTTCACCCTCTACCTTCTAACTCTTCTCTTCACAAACTTTCTCAAGTTCCCCATGCTTAGAACCATCTTCATAGTAGCATACACCTACCACACAACCAAACCTAAGAACCAAGGACAATCCACTGTCCAATCCTTATCACTTGCTTTCTTCTCCATCACAATTGGAGAGTTATCAAACTCTTTTTCTCTAGCCTTCCCTTGGCTAGCCACTAAATTAACTTTTCCACTCTAGTCTCTTTCAGTACTTACTAAGACCTCACTCATCCATTTTTGTTCAACTTCTTCACCATTCAAAGTGACTGCAACTTCTTCACATCCTACACACTCTTTCAAAAACTCATCTTCTATCACTAGCCATTCTCTTTGGCTTTCTAACTTCTCTTCCATCTTGCCTTTCTCTTCACACTCTTCATTTACCATCTCTACACTCTCAAGTTCATCAATCTTCAAAACTTTCATCAGACTTGTTGCTTCAATTGCATTTGTACCTTTTGCCTCATAACTCATTGTATTTGCAATCTGTCTTCCCTTCACTTGCATCTACCCTTAAGGGACACACCATTGACCCGATGATGACATTCTCACCATCTTCAAGCCCTTCATGGCCTTCTATCATCCTTCCACCTTCCTTAAATGTATCTTCCTTTTCTCTCTTAGCACTCTCAGTCTTCAAGACCTCTTTGTCATAAGATCTTCCATCCTCTATGTCAACATACACCTGTTGCAACTCATCCCCTTTGTCACCAGTCTCTTGCTTCCTCCCATTACTCTGCCCATTCAATGGACATTACATTTTCTTATCATTGACCTCACTAGGGCTCCCTTGCCTCTCCATTGACAACTCTCCTATACTCTTATCCTTTTCTCTTTGAGGTATCTCTGTCCCAAGTGTTTTTTTTTCACAAATCACTGTAGCAGACCTACCCTTTGCTGCCTTGACCTCATTTTCTTGCAATTGCAAAAACTCTGAAATGCCTTTGTCTTCACCACATCCTCCATCCTCATCTTGTGCCTTCAAGGTCTTTTCAACTTTGACCTTCACTTTCTCTACTTCCCTTGTGTCTTCAAGCTGCTCTATTTTCCTCAATGCTTCTTCAAGGTGTTTTATTCTCTCCATGGCATCTATGACATGCTTCTCTATCTCTTCCTTGTCCCCTTGTTCCTTTTTTTCTAAAAACACTCGTTTTCCACACATGCCTATCCTCCTTTGTGTCCCTTCATCTTGCAAACAACTCAAGGTATACTTTTTCCCATCCTTTTCAATTTCATACACATTAAGCCTTCCATCGTGTGTATAGCAAACCTACCATATTGCCAAGCTCTACCTAGTATCATGTGACAATCTATTATAGGAATAATATCACATAGTACAACATCTTTGTAAGGACCAATTTGAAAATCTACACATGCTTGCTCTCTAACCACAATATGTTGACTATCATTTACCCAATATGCCTTGTAATGTAATTCATGGATTATCATTGTCAAATGTAACTTTTCAATCATTTCCTCTAAAACAACATTATCCAATGAACCTAAATCAATCATTACTTTACATACCTTGCCTCTGCATTTGCATCTGGTCCAGAAAATGGCATTCCTCATATGTTCCTCTTTCTCATCCAGCCTTCTGATGGCCATAATATCTTTTCACGTTCCAATGCTTTTCCTTCAATCTTCAAGAGATCTACTTCCTTGCTCTAATACCACTTTCATGCATACAAGGGTGACCTCAAACCACTCGAACGATGAAATTACAATCTAATCCTAAAAGGTCTCTCAGAGCACCAGTTTGACTCTTTACTGCATAAGGCACCCAATGGCACAAACAAACTCTAATTTTGTTCCAATGTTTTTCCAAACTCCAAGAGGAATCTAACAATATTAAATTGATGAAACAAACATGATTAACTCACCTTTTAAGTCTCAAGTACTTTTGGTTACAATTTCACCTTCTCAAGCCACCATTCACCTACTAGGGCTGGAAGACCAGTTTTTAGGCCTTTTATCACAACCACCCATTAAAATCCTCCAATCCTTTACACATTCAAGGACCCATTAACCTGGCACAAAATACCTCAAATCCACCATAGGGTTGTTTACACCTTCAACACTCAAATTGACTATTTAGGCTGAAACAGGCTCCAATTAGCCCTCTTTTGCAAAGGAAATTATCCTCAAACTTGCCAAAAAATCTAAAAAACCTCCAAATAGTCTTCAAACTACTTTCAAACACAAGATTTTCTAGCTTTTAGGTCTTTATTTGCTCACTAAGACCCACTTCTCTTAAACCCTCACTTTTCACAACTTAGACTAGGGCTTATTGATTCACCCATTCCTTGACCACTCACCAACCTGAAACCACTTCAATCCCTCTTCATTTTACCTATACATACTCAAAATAAAATTACATCATGCTTCCCTCACGTTTGACACACACTTCCTTTGAAAATCCACTTATTTTCACTCTTTACCACCCCTTTCCAATAGGGTTTTCAACTTCCTCACACAACTAACCTTTCCCAACTTCTCAAACCCTCTAAAAAAATCAAAATACACTTAAAAACTTAGGAACAAATAAGTTCCAACTCCTCTCAAACCAAATTCACCAACTTGCCTATTCTAGCCTTGATTTCAAAGGCCTAAACCCATAATTTCATCAAGGCAGCATAGAGAATCAGCCTTATTTGGCTCCACCACAATTCTAAATCCTATTTCTAACCCTATGCTTAACATATAGGACCATTCCGCCAAGTTACAGTAAGCACAGGAGGAGGAATTTCCTGTTTAATGCATTTTGGACTTCAAAATACCCCAAAGTTCTGCTACAGTCTAGTCAAGAGAAAGCAACCACTAAAAGTCTTCAAAGTCAATGAATGTCTTCAAAATGGATTTAAAAGAGATTGAACCGAATGCCACACAATATTCAAAACATTTGAAGGTTTGGATCTGCTGTACAGACCCATACATAGATATAAATTGCACAAAAACTCAAAATTAACTAGAATCTATGCCCTTTTATTAAAAATATCCTTTTAAAATTGTTCAACAACCCCTGCTCGAGCCTTCAAGAGGCCTTAAATACATATTTCAATCCAAAACTACTCCTGAAACACCTATAACTGACCACTAAACTACCTTGACCCCCTCAAATTCCATATTTTGCACTTCATTTTGACAATTATTACATCCTAATGTAACTTTTTGAATCAAAATAATACTAGCACCCACAAATACATTAAAAGTGGTCTTATTAGACCTTTATTAACATGAAAGACTCCAACTTACTCCTAATTCCTAGACATTCATATTGACCAACTTTGAAATAGTGCATTTTTTGCAATTACATGTTTAGGTCCTTCTACACCATAAAAAAAAATCCATTCAGTGTACAAATAATATTTGTTTTCTAGTTTGTTTACATTTGTTTAAAAAAGAACTACATCATCACAATCTTACAAGTTTGAGAATATTCATTAAGCTTTTAAGACAATCAAGATACAATCCTTGGTGCTTGAATATGTACGTATTAAATCTTGCACCCCACTATATGAAAAATACCAACTAAGAGTCACAAGCACATATGCTTTGATCGTCCATTTCATACATAGTTGTTCAAAAAATTAATTTTCACATCAACATCAAACAAACTCATCTGTCCCATCACCAAATCATATCGAATCCATCTTATATCCCAGATTCCTAGTAACAAAATACTCTTCTAACATAAACATAGTCATGTGTCTCATCTATCAAACTCAACCACTCACTTATTGGTCACTTTGAATTGCAATGTCCACCTACATCCAACACAAACAAGCTTTAAGGCCACCAATAATCCCATCAAAAGAAGAGGAAAGAAATGAAACAATCCACAACATACAGGCATTCAACCAAACCAATCACCTCTACGATTTATGGAAAAAATCATATTTGAAAATCCAAACAAGTCCATATTTGACTTTGAGTAGTTCTAGATGAATTATATAGATCATGGTGTATTAAAAGGATTGTCATAAAATGGATAAATTGATCATAATTACATCATTATGACACATCAAAAAATAATTTTGTTTTTTTCGTATTATTTTTTTATAATTAACAAAAATATTTGTCTCTAAATATCATTGTTTAAATTAAAAAAATAAATGTGTTGTCAAGAAAAGTGTTCATATGTCATGAATCAGCATGTAAGTATTTCTTGTTAGAATTCACATTTGAGCATAAATCAACTTAAGTGGCTCTTATTTGTTGTATTTGTTTGAAAAGTGTGTGTAGAGTTAAATTATAATTGGAGAAACAAGTGGAATGAAAAGTATGGAACATGAAAAATTCATCACTAACCATTCATCGATGTAAAATTCACCACCAACAATACACCACCACAAAAAATTCACTGACGGAAAATTCATTGTGTAGTTTAAAATTCATCGCTAGCAATTCACCGAGGTGGAAAATTAACTGCATTAATATTTTTAATAAAATCAAAGTTTTTGAAATATATATTAAAAAATATTCATGCGGTTAATTTTCTGCCACGGTAAATTGTTGGCGATGAACTTTACTTGGCAGTGAACTTTACTTGGTGGTGAATTTTTCGTCAGTGAATTTTCCATGGTGGTGAATTTTCCATCGGTGAATTGGTGGCGATGAATTTTCCTAGAGTCAAAAAGTATATGTGTCACTCTAATAATTAGTATTATGTAAGTGTGATGTGAGCAACTTGTTTGTCCTAACCTATTCCCTTTTCATTTGCAATTTGGTTTTGACAATTCAAATTTGCAAGCTCCATTCTCAACTATACAAGCTCTTTCTTGTAAGTATTTTTTATTATTTCGGGTACAACTTTGAGGGCTTCATGTTGATGTACAAATAGTTTTTTTTTTTTTTTAAGTTTATATATGTATACACCCAAAAACAGTCATCATATTCAATTAATTAAATATAACCCATTTGATTAATACTTCAACTACATATAAATAAGGTCTTAATTTATTTATATTGTTCACTTTCCTTTTAATTCTTCTAATTCACATTCTTCTAAATAATTAAATAAACAAAATACCCTAAACATGTTTATTTAATTAACCTTCCTTAATCCTGATTAAGAATTAGAGCACATTTCTACAGCTTTTTGTGTGCTACCTCATAAAGGTCACATGAAAATAAATAAGCCTAATTATTAATTAGAATTATCCTCACACACACTTCCACCAATGAGAAAAAGCACATGGCTTTATTCCCCCACACTTCCAACAAATTTGGAGCACATGGGTCTTTGTTTCACACACTTGGGAATCCCATACATTTTCATGTTTCCAATTGGTCAAGGGATTCTCTCCACACACATGGCATGTTGTCCTTGGTCAAGGGGACAACATCCTGATTCCTTTCATCTCCACCGTCTATCATTTCTCCTTCGAATCTAGACCGTTGATGGGTGCCACCTCACAAAATGCTTGAGAAACCCTATAAATACACCCTCTTGCCTTAGCATTTATCATCAACCTTTTGAGTAATGTTATAATGCTATTTTGAGATACAAATTGGAATAGTGTTATAATGCCATTTTTCATCCACACTTTGAGTATTGTTACCATGTAGGTTTTTCGTAGGAGCTTGGAGCTTTCATGGAGTCTTATACTTAGTTTTCATATCATGTGTTACTTTGCATTCTCATCTTAGATTAATTAATTGCTTCATAGTTACATTTTATCATCTTCATCGCATCATAGTTACATTTTAGGTTAGTTTTTTTTATGTTTGCATTTGAGCATATGCATAATCATGGATAGTTCACTATAGTTTCATATCATCTCACTCATTTCCACTTGTTCATCTATCATCAACATCCTCCTTCATTTATCATTGCATCCATTATCCTTTCCATCGTTTTGTTTCATTTAGAAGCATACCACTAATCATTCTAGCACACATTTGCACATAGAAATCATCTTAGCTTGCATATTAAGCTCATCAAATCTCATTTTCTAGGTAGTCATTTTAACAACCTTTCTGCCCATAGAAATCTAAGGGCCAAACGGTTTAATAAATCCTTAGAAATAGAGGACAATGATACGCATTTGAAATATTTGATTTGTATTACGAATATAGTAGTTTTACTTGCTTCAAACTTTGAATGTAAACCGTCTCATTAAGATTTTTGTTGACATTAGAATATCTCTCCACATTCGACACACGCAAAATATATTTTTTAGAAATCTATATATTCTCTTAAATGTTGTTGATTAATTCTCATTTTGATAACTTTCAAGGCTCTTTTTGGGCTTTTATGAAAGTAAAATATTGGTACATTTTTTTAAAAAGTACATAATATTTTGTATACATTATAGTAGTGTAATTATATTGATATCATTCTATCAAAAAATTGTACTTTCATTTATGTCGTCAAATTTAGCATCTATTATATACTAACATCAAGACCACTTTCTTGATTTTCCAACTAACAATTCTAATTGCACTAAAGTGCTACAATCATACATTGTTGGGGGTCTTATGATTGTGTAGATTGGGAAGGATAATATTGTTCTTTTGTTGGATTGAATCTCTTGATTGATCTATTTTGTAATTAGATTTAGTGGTTGTTTGCCTTGTCATATGGGTCAATGTTTCTTTGCAAGCATGATTCTCTAATCTAAATTTTATACTAATACCTATAGCTTTTGGTGAGTGTATTTAAAATAAATCATTGTTACAATTACACTTACCATGTGGCAAACAAAGTAACTAGCATATTAACACCTATGTATTAACAAATTGAATACAAATGTTTCTTATTAAATTTTCATATTTTTTTTGTAGTTGGTGTATTTTCTTAGAGTTTTTTCTACTTGTTAGGTAATTGTAGTAATAAATGGAAGGGTTTACGTTTGCATTAATTTATAGATTATAAATGCAAGAAATCCTACATGCCTTTTACTTTCTATCTAGACGTGGTGTAAATGTTATTCCCTTCCTTGCCAACCTATATTGAATTTATTTACATCAAATCATTGTTGATCTTTTTAATGGTTCTTGAACCTATTTGGTGAGTTGTTTGAATAAATCTAAATATGAACACAAAGAAATATTAGAACATTAATCTATAATAGAAACTACATCTTGAAAATATTAAAAGTAATATTTTATTTTTGGCGGGCTATAATAATTGTTACAATTAATTTGAATATGTAATTGTGACTGAACTTTTAAAAATTGGCATTATTGGATCCTAACAATTAAATATATAAATTGTTTTGCATCTTCACATCTAATTTGACTATTAAGAAATATAGCATTAATCATTGAAGAGTAGAATCTCAATAATCCTAGTCCAAATTATCTTATCATATAAGTTTGATATGAACCTTATATATTTCTAATTAAAAAATACACAAATATTCAATGTGATAGATTTTGTACATATTCAAGAAAGATTGTGTAACAATTAATTAATATAAATTCACTTATTATTTAAATTTTATAAGTTGTTTGAATATAATAAACTATAAATTTTCTCTAAAATCAATTTAAAAATAATATTTTAATATTTTAAAATCAACTTATATTTAATAAGTATTAACCATTGTCTAACCAGTGATCTCTCTTTCCTATAGAATAAAAAACAATACCACTATTCAAAAATTAAGTTCATTTCTTAAACAAATTCTTCTTCACAAGTTTTCAAATAAAAAATATTAGATTGATTTTATATATATATATATATATATATATATCCCACATTCGAAGTGTCATGTGATAGCCTTCATAAAATTAAAATTGAAATACCTTACGGCAATCAGAAATTAATGAATAGAAGTAATAAGAGGAACCATGATCGTACTGTGAGGCGACACCTCCAACTGTCTGCGCTTTAAATTATAGCCAACGTGAGGAATGCGTTGCATAAAATCCAATCATAATACACGAAACACTTGAGAACGGTTGTTGGTGTCCTTTTTGACTTTGGAAATTGCAGTAATGTCGGCTGGAATTAGATTCCTAAATGTATTGCATACTATCTTATTTTTATTATTGGGATATTGAGATTTCACAATGATACGTGTAGGGAACGGTTTGCATATTTTATATCCTTAATAGTGGGAAAATTGTTAATATATATTAAATCGAGTGTTAATTTGTCTTTCAATTTTTAATTCATATTTGAAAGTATTTATGTTTATTATAACAAGCTTGTTCCTTGGAAGATCCATCTATGTTTGGCTGTAAACATAACGACAAGTCACAAGTCGCAGTCTTCCCGTGGAAATGTTTATTTGTGCCACGCGCTCATCACTCCCCGGTTAACGGCACTCATACAACCACGCAGCTTTATCTATATATTGATGCTCATTTCTCCCTAGTTCAGCGCAAGCATTGAACAATTTCCTCCCCATCGCCATGGCTAGAAAAGCTTCCCGCTCTTCAAACGACCAAGTTCTCAATCGCGGTGCCTGGACTGCCAAGGAGGACGAACTTTTGTCTGAATACGTCAAAATTAATGGCGAGACTGGCTGGACCTCCATGCCCCGCAAAATTGGTAAACGAATATATAAATGCTCTCTTTGCCTTGGTTAACTCTTTAAATTTCCTACACTCTAAAGCGGATTTGTTTTTCAGGTTTGAAGCGGTGTGGGAAGAGCTGTAGACTTCGGTGGCTGAACTATCTTCGCCCTGATATAAAGCGCGGAAACATTTCATCCGATGAAGAGGAGCTCATTGTTAGATTACATGACCTGCTTGGCAACAGGTAACAGCTTAATGCTTTCAGAATGGTCATTTACATTGAAGATATTCAGGACGATTATTAGATATAAATGTGACCTGGGTTGTATTATATGCAGGTGGACGCTGATTGCAGGTCGACTACCGGGTCGAACGGACAACGAAATAAAAAACTACTGGAACACTCATCTCAGGAAGAAGAGGGCTTCAACCCAAAACTCTGTTCCCGAATCCAACAAGCGCAGAAAAACTGCTCCTCCTGCAACTGAAGGGTTCTTGAAAGTCACCCCAGTAAAAGTAACGGCGGTGAGAATAACAAAGAGCTGCAACAAATATTTAGACACTGGTAGTTCCAATCATCAAACCACTGGTACTGCACAAACAGTAAAGGCCTCCAGAAGTTGTTCAGACTTATTGATGACAGACCACGATTCTGACGCAATCGACTTTACAATGGCGGCTGAACTGGAATCTCCTTCTGATGAAATCAGCGGTCAATATTCTCCAGAAGATTTTGGAATCGAGGAGTCACAGAAAAGTCCCTGTAATTCCTTAGAAATGTCTTTTCTTTGTAATTACATTGAACAAGTTGAGAATTCTACAGATGCTGGCTATAATGGAATGGAGGGACTCTACAGCGACACACAGCATGGAGATTGGATGGATGAATTACATTATTTCCAGATGTCAAGCTTGCTACCGTTAGAATTCCACGAAGAAGATTTTACACAATTTTCATAAAAATGAAACAACTGAAAACTGCTATTGCGTTCAATGTTGATTAGTTTCTATTGAACTTACCCCATTCTCCTTTGATGGAGACAGAAAAGAGCGTGACTCCCAATGTAAACAGATGGCTGTTTATGCCAACCAGGCTGCCATTATCTTAGCCTTCATATCAGCCATTCCTAATTGGGAAGGTTAGATTTTCCCGTAAAAGAAAGCTGATTGGTTATGGTTTAACTGCAACATTATTAGCAATGAAAATACATAAATAATAAATCGGACTGATCTCCAATAAAATGTTTAAAACATTAATTTGATCGTGACAATAAAACGATTGCCTTAGCGTAGACGTGAGGTGTGAAATTTGGGGTGTGTGCATTCACATGGAACTTGTGTGATTGGAAAACGGTGTCAACTTGCGCCCCACCCACATTTATATTATACAGAAAATTGCGACATTTGTAATTATTTTAATCAATTAGCTGCCAAAATTCCAGAGGAATTTGGAAAACAGTGACGGGACAAACGAAGCTTTGACTTTCTCACGCCGGTCGTTGTCACATTTCTGCAGTTTTCTTTGGCTGCTAACTATTTTATAAGGTATGGATTGTTAAAAATTATCATGATGAATAAATTCTTATGCTAAGCTTGTGTAGGCCGAGCTCTTAGAGGTGTTGGTATGTTTTTTTCTCTTCCATGCCCTTGTGTCAAATTGAACTTCTGTAAGAATTTTCGCTTGTTTACGTTTATTGCAGTACAGGTCACACTGCTTAGCTTGTGGGTTCTCTTTTTGTCTTTTTTATATGGTCTCGACGTTATTTTGCTATGTTGTTGTTGCTGTTGGAGTAGAAAGTTAGACAACGACTTTCAATGGCTCTTTTGCTCAAATCACCTTAGAAGTTTGTTCTCAAGATGTTCCATGAGGTATGTCTCTTCAAACACCATCATATGTGATTCTTCCCATTTCTAAATATGATAATGCTTGCAAATTGTTGGAGAGTTTCACTCTAGTTAGCTATATTGTGGATATAGCCCCCCTTGAAAGCATGCTCAAAGATTAGGTCAGCAAAGCTTGGACCCCACATGTGATCTGGCTTACTACCATGCAAACCCTCATCAAGAGTTTTTTCCTTTTTCATTTTGTTAAGGCCAACAATGCTAACACTATGCTCAAGTGAGGCCCCTAGCTTGTTAGTTCTTCCCTATTGGTTTTCAAACCTTGGACTCATGATTTTGTGACCTCAAACAACAAATTTGTTTGAATCCTCGTTTGGATTGAGTTTCCTAGTTTCCCCTTGCCTTGCTAGAATTTCTTGACCCAAATGGCGTCTACACTAGGCACTATGGTTTGTGTTGAACCTAAATTATTTTACTTGACCCGTCCTCACCACCAAGTCCATGTGGAGATAAATCTCTCCAAGGACCTTAAAGATGTGGATATTCAAGTTGGGTAGATGCACTACTCCCAATGGGTACAATATATTAGTCTACCCAATACACGCTATTGATTCTTATCCTCCAAACATGAGATTCAAGATTGTCCATTGACATCTCCACATCCAAAGCCCTCAACTCAGCCCTTACTTGGGCTATCATCTCTTATAGAAAGAAGAAGGTTGGTCTACCATGGTTAACAAGTGAAATAAAAGTACTAGTGCCTTAAAGTTGATTTCTAAAGCCTCTGGATTGGGAGCATTGGAATCACAAGTAGCTTCCATGCCCATCTATAGTGGGAAATCTCCCATCTCCCCTTATGTGGGACTACTTGCTTAAATAAGGAACATCTTACTCACCACACAACATGCCAAGATTTGTCACTCCTCCCCTTCTCCTTCGGTTAGAGGAGGCCTCACAACCCACTGAGGCATTTGGAAGAAGGATTGTTTGTGCCACTTAAACGACCTACTAGTTAGGGTGGATTCCAAATTGGGAGCTATATGACCAAAAAGATGTTATTCTAGAGTAGTAAAATTTGACTCTAAACAAGTTGGATAACGAGGAAATGACTCTTGATATTCATTAATAAACTATATTTCATTGAACATTTGAGGTTTAATAGACCTCTCATAAAAGTATTTTGTTCATGATGCTCATCTTCTACCTTAAAATATAGACATCATTTTTGTTCAATAGGTCAAAGTGTAGATTTTTACTCTCATTTGTCTATTGCATCATTTGGCCTCCCAACCATTTTTTGTAGTAGGCATGAGGTTGGTTGAGGAGGGGTTGTCACTTTTATCTCTCCAATGTGGCATAATTTAGTGGTTGATCATGTTTGTAACCTCACCAATGATATTTTATGGGTCCTTTTCAATGTCAATAATCATTCTTTTGGCATTATTAAAGTTTATGCTCCCAATGATGCTATGAAGAGATCTACTCTTTGGAGATGGATTGTACATTCAATACCAACTGTCACTTGGGTTTTGTGTGAGGATTTCAATATGTTTGAACACACATTTGATAAATGTGGTGCCTTGTTGATGTGGTGGACAACTAGAAAAGGGAGGTTTGGCTTATTATCCATAATAAAATGGGTCTTTTCAATCCCAATGTTGGGTGACACCAAGATAACTCCATATGTACACTTGGAGTAATTTAAGAGTGGGACCTAACAAAATCTTAAAGATACTCAATCATTCCATGCTATCAGGTTGATCTTTCTTCTCCTTCACCAATTGTTATTCTTTACTTGTGGAACCATTGGTTGATCTAATCCTTTTAGATCATTTCCAAATACGTTTTCATATTGATTGACTTTGCTAGGCCAAAAGCTATGTTGACTTAGTTTTGTAGAGTACAAAAAATGAACTGCTACAAAGGATGATCAAATCCTTCGAGGAATCAAGTTTTAACCCTCCACTTATGTAAGCCTTCAGGTAACTACAAACTTTAATTTTACCCACTAATTAATTGAATGTGTGTTTTAATAGAGAGTAGAAATCATCTAAACTCTTTTAGACCTAAAAAACTGAAAGTATAGAGCACAAAGGATTCTCAAGAAGCCTGAAAAGCTTTTTGTCTAAGACGACAATGCATTACACTAGTATCTTGTGCAAATAAATAACAAAAGTTACCATAGAGAAATGCATAATGTTTTATACAATGTTCTGGATATAAAGACTATGAATACAACTACACAATGAGATGTAATAATTGGAATGGGAATTCTAATTGAACTTAAATGATTTAAATAACAAAGATGAGTTCAAAATATCATTGAAGAAATCTAGTGAGATCAAAGACTCCCTCCAAATAGCTCCTTCACCTATACCTACACACTTAAGACCAAAGAGAAGGGTTGGGTGGCTCTATGGGAGTTTTCCTTAGTCAAACCCTCATTTTGGTGTTCCAACCTCCATGGACAACCTTAGACAAGATGATAGAAAAAACCACAAAACAATAGAAACAACAATATGGTAACAAAATATGGACAATATGCTCAATAGAAAATCTCAAAGAGTTACCACCCCCAAGCACAAAAGAAAAGTACCTTGCTAGTATAATGAACAATCGACTTGAGAATCCTCAAGATGAAAGTGACCTCTTCAAATGATAATAATGGAGATTTGTAAAATGTCACTATGATCATAGCAATCATGGAACAATGGAGTTTTAGAAAGTTGTGAATGAGAAAGAGATCTAGAGAGTGTTGTAGAATGATAGAGATTTGTGTATGTAGTTCAAAAGATCAAGTTTTGGAGGCAAAGAGTGAAGGTTTTGGTTCAAAATAGCATGCCTAAATAATTCCCGATGAAAGTGTAGGCTAGTAGAGGCTTTACACTATCAAAATGTGGTAAGTGTAACATCCCAATGGCTAACACAATTGTGGATTTTATGGGATGCTAGCACAACATGTGGGCATCTATGCCATGTGCACCTATCTAAGTGAAAATCGAACTTAACAATTGAGGACCTAGACATGCAAGGTGTTTAAGGATGGTTTGGACTGAAATTGGGATTAAAAAGCATAATTTATTTAATTGTGACTAAAGGGAAAGTCGTGTGTAATGTGAAATTACATCAGATGCAATTTATGATATTATATTTTTCCCCCACTTTAGTGAGCATATATGTTCAAGATAATATGTGAACTAAAGTAAAAAGAGGAGAGTATTTTACCCAAGATGCAAAGGGGAAGCAAAGTATTCTATCCACGTAGAGTTTCCCCCAAGGAAGAGACTTGATCCCATATTCCATAAAACGGTTGCCGCATCACCATAAACATGCTAGCTATAGACAAACATGTTAGGTGAAAAGAAAAAATTAGACATTAAAAATTATATAAACACAAGACAATGATGATATGTATAGGTAGAAAGTTGTGTTATTTTAGGAACCATACACCAATCCAATCGTCCAGTGAATTTTGTAGACACATAAAAATGGCCTCGTCCCTCGAGTTGCATTTTTCTATGACGATAATGCTTCTCCCTCACATAATTCAATTATTTAATCATGTCTTAATGTCATAATTATCCCTCCATGATTATTTAAATAAGTAAATTACATTTATTTATTTAAGTATGTCACTAATCAATCCTTATTCCCTCCAATTATTTAATAACATTACCATTTATCCTTCAATTAAATAACATTATCCATTTAACCCACTTTCCATCCCACCAAATAAATAATTAAAATAATTATTTATTGTCTTTTGTCTCATTCCCATTTATAAATTAAACTATTATTTAATTCATAAGTCAACCTCTTATTCTATCTCATCTATTTTCCACCATTGATTTAATTGGCTAAATCTCAACCCTTCATTTCAAAGTTTGCCCTAACTTTGACCTAATGTTGCCCTAACCCTAATCCTCCTTATCACATTGAATCTTGCCCTTTGATTTGAGGGCTTCACCAACTTTTAATCCTGGCCATCCATTCTCAATTTAGAATTCTTTAAAAGGAATTCTCTCAATCCATTTTGGACGTGCACAAATGCTTGAGGACTTGAATACTTGAGCAACCACATTACTTCAATATTTTGCTAGTCTTTGGCATAGGTTATAGTTGCTCTTCAAATCTGAGGGCAATTATACAATTGGTAGCAAGATGGAGAAGGCCAATGGAGGTCAACCAATGGAAGATTGAAGACAAGGTTACTTTATTTCATATTATTATGTTTCTTGCTTTCATTGTTCTCCATTGTTGATTGGGTTGAGTTTATTATGTTATTTACAACTAATCAACGAAATTCTTACCCTAATACATTTGGTGAACCTGGCGCTTTTATGGAGATTAATTTCTTGTAGCTTTTATACTCCAACTCCATCTACAGTAATAGAATACACACATGAAGAAAGTCATTTACGAGTCATTCATTTCCTAGCTTTCCATTATTGCAGTTGTGATTGTATTCTTTGTGAGTCAACCTATAGTCATTCAATCATAACTAAGTCATTTCATTTGTTTTCTATGTGCGGTATTCTTGTTTACAGAAGCATTTCGGTCAGAAATTCAATAGTTTTTTTTTCTTATATGTGGCCATTACATATGACTTTGTATGTGATTCCTATTATGATTTCTAAATAATGTTCTCATATCATAACGTTGTGAAGCTCTATCAACAACCATGATTTTATATAAATAATATTAGATTTTGTCTTGGCACCTTTCCTAGGGCAATAATAGAACACAAAACACATTGGTTGTCTTTCTATTAGGTACTAAAAACATGTCTGAATATATTATTTGAAAAGGCGTAGTGTCTGGATTTTGACAAAAAAATAACATAAGCATAAATAAACACTTAAAATTGGAACAAGTTGTTGTAGATACTGGCATAAGCAATAAATAAAGAACTAATCACAATTCATGCCAATTTATGCATTATGGACAAGAAATAGTAAAAAAACAGACCTAGATCTGTTGGGAGCATCACTTTGACGGCTCTAAGGCATACAACAAATACAAAAGGATAGACGACTACAGATATTTCTAGTTTTTATTCCTTCTAGTCTAGTTTCTATAGATTGATTTCAAAATATTTTATATAAGCTCACAATTTCCTATTCGGGACGCTTATTTCTATTTGAAATCTTCAGAATATTTATGCAAGTTCCTTCTTAGCATATTTCACAGACTCAAGCTTCTTAAGCTTTGCGGTGGCGAGCTCCTTCACACCAGTAGCAAAATTAGTAGCTGTCGACTTCTGTGCAACAGGCTTTGGCTTGATAGTAGCAGGTTTGGTAGCAGGTTTAGTAGAAGTGATTACACTATTGGTTGTTGCTCCTCCAAACTCCCCAGCGCTGACAACATATCCAACAACACGTGAAAGTGAAAAGAAGACAAGAAGATGGCAGTAGCAACTTTTGTTTTAAATGTTATATTTAATGGGCACCGTTGGGAGAAACTTCCATTTTTAATGCTTAAGTTTGGAAAAAGCTCTATCCTCTGTGCATCAAAGACGTTTGACGACTTGCTACAGCTAGGTGGATGGAAGGCCATTCATTAATTTTGACACTACTTGGCGAATCTTATTCATTAATCACGCTGAAAGTTGCCTGGGAGCTGCTGCGCCAAACTTTGGAGGCATGCCAGTCTCTTCATTAATTCTTCTCAGCAAAGCCATCTGTGGCTTGTCATGGCTAAGGGAGTAATTATTTTTAAGATTTTAATTTGAGACTTTAATCTTTAGTTTTCAATTTTTAATTTAATGTATTTAGTTTTTAGTTTTAATTTTATGTAATTTTAGTTTTTTAGATTTTTTTTAGTTTTAAATTTAGATTAGTTTTTTTTTGTTTTTTAGTTTAGATTCTTTACTTAGATTTTAAATTTTTCGGATTTTAAATTAGTTTGAATTTTAAATCAGTTTAGATTTTAGATTTTAAGATTAAATTTTGATTATTGGAGTAGATTAACTTAGATTAGATTAAATTTTAGCTCTTTTCATTTTTCATTTAATTTTGAGATTAAATTTTAATTTTGTTAGGGTTTTTTACATTTTTAGATTCATTACATTCCTTTAAATTTTAGATTTTTAGATTTTTAATTTAAGTTTTAGATTAAATTTTAATTTTGTTAGTTTTTTTAGATTTTTAGCTTAATTAGATTAGATTACTTTTAGATTTTAAATTTTTTTATATATCTTTAGATTAATTAATTTCATAAATTTAGATGTAAATTTAAATTAGATTTAATTTAGCAACTTTCAATTAGATTTACTTTTAGTAATTTAATTTAGTAATTTAGATTAGATTTAACTTTAGTAACCTAACTAACTTAGCTTAAATCTTAGTTTTTACTACTTTAGTTAGATTAGATTATTTTTAGATTTTAGATTTTTTTTTAGATCTTTAGGTTAATTAATTTAGTAAATTTAATTGTTATTTTAGATTAGATTTACTTTTAGTAATTTAATTTAGTAATTTAGAATATATTTAACTTTAGTAACTTAATTAACTTAGGTTAAATCTTAGTTTTTACTAATTGAATTAGATTAGATTATTTTTAAATTTTTAGATTTTTTTTTAGATCTTTAGATTAATTAATTTAGTAAATTTAAATGTAATCTTAGATTAGATTTACCTTTAGTAATTTAATTTTGTAAATTTTGATTAGATTTACTTTTAGTAATTTAATTTCGTAATTTAGATTAGATTTAACTTTAGTAATTTAATTAACTTAAATTAAATCTTAGTTTTTACTAATCTAACTAGATTAGATTATTTTATATTTTTAATTTTTTTTAGATCTTTAGATTCATTAATTTAGTAAATTTAAATGTAACTTTAGATTATATTTAATTTAGTAATTTAGATTAGATTTAATTTAGTAACTTAGATTACATTTAATTTTAGTAATTTAATTTGGTAGTTTGTTAACTTAGATTAAATCTTAGTTTTTCATTTTTGATAGTTTAAATTAATTAACTTAGATTAGATTTTTTTAGAATTTTAGATTAATTAATTTAGAATTTTTTTAGAATTTTAGATTAGATTAATTTTAGTTCTCCTTAAATTTATTTTTTATTTTTAAATTAGATTAATTTTGTTTGTTTTTATTAGCTAGATTATTGTTATTTTTTTTCCTTTCTAGTTTAATTTTGTTCTTTTGACTAATCTTTGAGCTTTCTTCCAGGTTCGAATGTCCACAATTCAAGATTTGCAACGTCAACTGCCACTTGCCAAATATTGGAGACTCAAAACTACTAATTGTGTTTTGTAGGGATCTTGCTTCAATTTTGCTTTATCTTGAGTGCCTTTTTCACACAAAATGATTAGTGGGCTTAAAAAGAACTTGCGTGTTTGAGTTGACATCATAAGTGGGTTTAAAATTTACAAGTGCTTGCATTGTCTTGTGGTTTGCATTTTGTTTCTAGGTGTGTATGCTTTTCTCTCACACCATTTGACAATCTTGAGAATCAGAAACACCTTTAGACATTTTGTATAACCACACAAACACTTCCATTGGTGCTCTAAATAACAACTATTTGTCTCATCTAGAATTGATTAGGAGGTTAAAGAACATTGCTTGATTGTGTTTGAAGGTGCTAGGGAGTATGCTCTCACCTTGTGCCAACTTGGTCATCAAAAAATAGACCCACCTATTTTTGTCTTTTAACCTTAGAGGGGCCTACCTTGAAAGAGGGAATGACTCAAACCGGTTTTTCACTTGAGCTGGTATATAAAAGGATGAGACTAAATTGTCAAGTCTTCGCAATATGTAGGCCTTAGTCGTGCAGTGCCTTTTGAAAATAGGTACCTACCTTTTCTTATAAAGGTATAAGGGCCCCTAGTAGATTGATTAAAGCCTTAAGTGGCTTGTTGTATGCTCACGAGGTGCCACGTCCCTGAGTAACTACTAGAACTGTCTTGTATAGTGGCCAAAAAACCCATCTATTCACTATTGCAACAACGATCATTGCAAATGTATCCATGTTCTTGCAGTTCATAGTAGAGGTGATCAGCCTACCATGGGAGATTTATGGGGGTTGGAAGCCTAGTTGACCTGAGAAGTGAGTGAAATGTAAGGGGGAGCCTGTGTGGCCAAGCTTCTGAATTCACATGCTAAGAATAAGTGCAGTTGGGGAAACCCATGTGGAATCCAGTGGATATAGTCCTTGCCTAATCTAGGTTGTACTTGTCTTCATTGTGCATGATTTCAAACAAAACATTGTGTTTGCCAAGTGTTTTTTGAGACATTGGACAAAAAAAAACTTGTCACAAACCTAGAAACACTCACTCAAACTCAAACACTTCTGGAAACTAACCAAAATTGCAAACAAATTAGACCTTTATTCAGCCTACTCTACTAAACTGCATTTGTTCCCTGTAACAATACATTTGACTGGTATGAACCACCTTTTCTTTCCAAAAAAAAAATGGAATTGATTTACTGAGCTACATCTATGACCCATAGCGCCGCATTTTCTTAAACCAAGATGCATTTAACATATTGAAATGCATTCATTACCTAAAATGACACAATTTCCTATCAATTGGAAAATCACTGTCACTGTCAAAAACCTGAGATCAAACATTTCCAATCTATTTTCAGACATATTTCCTCAATAGTCGCTGGTCAAAACCAAAAAAAAAATTGCTCAAAACCTCCATCCTTACAATTTAATTTTCATTTAGTTTCACCATGGGTCTACCATTTCACATCCTAGTTGCACCTTAGAGTCCATCATCATCGTTTCCAACAATAAACCAGCTTTTAGGTCCTCATTTTTGTAGACTTGAGAATAGGAAAACTTACCATACCTTGTCAAATCTTTGTCTTCAAGATTAATGTGTCATTGGACTTAATCATAATCAATATTTTAGTCACTTGTCCTTTTTGTGAGTCACTTCCCACTCATTTAAGTCTAGTGTGGAAACCTCACTTTGTCATTTTGTCATCTTGTCAACTAGTCCTACAAACAAGTCCCTTGACAATCCAAATTGAGACATTGACCAAACCTCGAATGGTTAGTGTACTTTTGCTTAAGTCTACCAAAAGTGATTGCACCTTAGGGTTTTGTTAGACTCTTCATTCTTCACATCATACCTCAAAACTTTAGTCCATCATTCATTTTAGTCCCTCCCCTTTTACAGTGTCCCTTTGCATTAGTCATTTCCTTTAGGCAACATTATCATTTTGCATGTTCATCCCTTTATTCCAAAAATACAAAAAATAGATTAGAGTCATCCTCACACTTAGTTTTCATTATCATTCCCTCATTTGAGAAAGAATTTTGTGGTTGAGACTAGATTTCAAAGGAAATGAAGACAAATGGATCCTTTCGGGCAAGGAAATAACCCCTACAACATGAACTCAAACACAGACATGGGGGCATCTTTTATCAATCCTTTAAGCGACATAAACATACCATCTTCCTCTTGTAATCCATTTGAACCATTCATACAGAGAGAACAAAATGGGCAAGTGTTTGTAGAGGACTTAGAGGGTGTAGCCCAGAATCCTAAAGTAGCCTCCTTTGTAGAGGACATGGTCTTGAATAATCCTGAAAGATATTTAGCTATGCTCTTAGACCAAGGGGCCAAGTAACCACAAGGATTTGACATTAACACCATAAGACCCGCTTCTCCTGATAACACGACAGAAAACAATAGTCACACTCAACACCTCAGTAAAACACAAACAATACCTCCACCACACAAAATAATACAAAAACCATCAATGCTACCTCTAGTGGCACCACCAATCAAAATACCTCCAACTCAGTCAATGCAACATCCATTGGAGGGACACCAACCATGTCACAAGCCATGTAATAATTAATGCCTACAATGTCAACAACATCCTCACAATCAATCAAAGCTACCTTTGGATCCTCATCAATGGGGGAAAACTCTTCAAACCCCCTATTTGGAGCTTTATCTAGTACCATGGGAGCATCATCATCAAACCCTTTCATTAGGACCTCATTCAATCCCTTTGGAGGAAATAAACGACATATTTTTATTAGAGGACCACAACCAAATGTCAACACGTCATCACAACTCAATACCAATACTTCCCAAGAGAAAAACACCAACATTCCCCATGGACAATTCTATCAATCTAGACAAGGAAATCAAATGACAACATATGACTTCCTTTGGGCACCAAAATATTCAAGGTCAACACATCCTACAAATATCGACTAAAATGGTTGGAGGACACATTCCCACATATGCATCACACATTCACATGCATCAACACATCCCTAATCAGAACGTACAATACCAACAACATTCAAATAAAAACACGTCATACATCTCACAACAACAAATTTCACAACTAAATTAGAACACCTCATCCCAACAAATGGGGACCCATGGGATACCCATCACTCCCATGTGTGATGCAACAAATAATCCCATAATTGACGCTTTGACAACTCAAGTGGCAAACTTACAAAAATAAATAGAGACCATGCAAATTTCCAATAAAAATTCACACATGATGTCATATGACCTATGCCCATACCCTTTCAATACAAGTCTATACATGCTACCATTCCCTCCTGGGTATGTGGCACCAAACTTCACTAAGTACAAAGGTAAGACAAACCCATTTGAACATATTCAAGATTTCACAACCAATTGTGTTGAAATTGCCTATGAGCATATGTACATGATGAGACTCTTCCCTAAGAGTCTTTTAGGTCCCACACTTGAGTAGTTTTCCACTTTACGAAAGGGAATAAAATCATGGGACCAACTTGTAGACAAATTTGTGGAAAATTACGAATACAACATTGATATCGACATCTCCATCACCAGTTTATGCACACTTACACAAGAAGAAGGTGGTGAGACTTTTATCCCATTCTTCCAAAGATGGAGAGTTCTAGCAAGTTGTTGCCATATTGACATGCCTAAGAAAGAAAAAAGTTGACATGTTTGTCCAAACACTCCTAGGCCCATTGAAATATGGCTTGCAAGTTCACTGTTGTACAACCTTTACAGACTTAGTTGAAAAGGGTGTCCAACTTGAGAAGGCCCTTATTGCTAAAGGATAACTAAAATATGGCCCTAAGGACATGAACACAAACCTACCCACAAACAAGAATAAATATTGGGTCAAGAACAAACACATTATCAATGATGGTGTTGTTGACACCAAAGCTATCAACACAATAGGTCCTGTACTTACTCTTAAAGGATCTCAACCACAAAATATACAAATGGCCACACTGACACCTGCTGCTAATGCCATTCAAACAAATCAAAACAATCAAATCAATGACCAAACGTAGCCCCGTCAGCCCAAACAATTCTTGAAGAGTCACACATACACCCCTTTGGGTGAACCCATTGAAGATGTCCTCAGGAAACTCCTTCAAAATGGTGTCATCACACTAGAAGACCCTCAGCCATATGACCTAGGCCAGTTTAAACTATCTTGGTGGGATGAAAATGCATTTTGAGATTACCACCACGTAAAAGGACACAAAACTGCCTCTTGTCAATAGTTGAAAAATATTGTACAAGACCTCATTGAAAATGGCACTATTCAGTTAGGTGCTCAACAATTTCCATTAAACTCAGATCATAATATCCATAAAAATCTATTGTAGGACCATGGTTCAAATAACCCCTCTATGTCAAAGGCTAATAACAATAACCGAGCCAATTATGCCCGCATTGGATTTGACTATTTTGGTGGAACAATTATTAACCATATCCGAGTTGTCGATGAATGCGTCAATACAATTATTGTCAAAAGAGAACCTGAATGTAATGCCACCACCTATGGGGGAAAAGTCACCATAGCTAGTCCTCCTCCTTCGAGATGTCCAACCAAAGGTAATGATACCTAGTCCATCCACCCAATAATCACAACCTTGTCCATCAACCAAACAACATTAGTCCAAAGGACAGTTCAATCTCATTGATCAACTAGGGAAAACACCTACACAAATATCTATACTTGAGCTATTACGTATTTCTGAGGCACATAAGGCTATACTTGACAACACATTGCAAGATTATTCCATCCCTCAGGACATTGATGTTAACCAATTTGAGGCCATGGTGGGATACCTAACCACTCCCTATCACATAACATTTTCAGACCAAGATTACTCATCACCCAATCCATCCCATAATGACACCCTTCATATCGAAGTATTTATTCATAAACATAAGGTCATACGAGTTTTAGTAGATGGAAAAGTGGGACTAAACATATTCTCCCTATAACTAGTTAAGGCTCTAGGGTATGTGTAGGATCATGATGGGCCAAAAAGTGGCAATATGATGGGTATGTGGCTGATGACTTTTTTTTACCCAAAATTGATGAAACAAAAAGGGTTTTTAAAGGAGATTCTTAGCTTTCCACCAATATTATAAATTATGCTTTACTTTGAATTTAATAAGTAATTATTATTCATTTTCTATTCAAATTATGACTAAAGTCCTGATTGATAGATTGATTGAAAAACATCTATAGCTTTCAAACGGTATCACATTTTTTGAATCCAAAACATGTGTCACATTTTATGCTTCACATACTATAGGATTTAAAAAGAAAATTTGAATTTCATGAAGTTTGACCAAGTTAAAGTGGTCGGACATACGAGTTTGTTATATTTTTAAAATTTGTAATAAAAATCATAATTAATTATTTACTAAAAAAAAAAAACAAAAAAATATGCATCACATCGAGACATGTGTCCTCTACTTATATCTAAAATCTTATAAAAAAATATTATCATTTTATTATGGTTAGGGTGGTCAGACAAACACCTACTTCTTATTTTTTCCCTGAAATTTAAGTAATACTACATTGAAATTTCAAATTTTCACCAAATATATTTTTTTTTAAACAAACCTAGTAGTTTAGAAACTACATTCAATTTGCTACAAATTCTATTCTTACATAATTTTGAAATAATATAGATAACTTATTCAAATTTTTACGTCAAGTTGCCTAACTTTGATTTTTCTGATTTTTTTGCCACTTAAGGGCCTATTTTTTCCATGATGATCCTACACATACCCTCTAGGGTTTTCGTATGCTTATGTAGATGCTACAAAGAGCATAGTTATCAAGGTTTATGATGATGAATAATTCTCCTCTTGGGGTATAATCACACTCCCTATTCAGATAGGACCAATAATTGTGGATACAACCTGTCAAGTCCTAGATCTAGAACTTCCTTACAATATTTTGCTTGGTCAACCTTGGATTCATGCCCTAAAAGCTATCCCTTCCACCTATCACCAATTCTTGAAGTTCCCATTTGAAGGCACTAAAATCACTATATATGGAGATCCCGACCCATTTCAATATTGTACCGATTTGAGAGGCATCTCTAAGCATCAAGTGCCCATTAACTGTGAAGCTTCAACATATTCTTCCTCTAAATACATTGATCCATCCACACTTGCTAAGCCCTCCACATCTACATCCACAGCTTCAAAATCCACATCCACTTCTTTGGTAGTCATATCCACCTCTTCAACTTCCACCACATCATCTACCACCCCAAGCGTCAATCCAAGTGTCAAGATCCAGGACCAAGGGTGTGGATAATATAAGCTAAAAATGGCCTACTGCATAACAAAATTTCCCAAGTCTCCTAAGGTCTATGGAAAGCCTTATTTCATGATAAAACCAAAGGAAATTTTCAAATGTCCTCCAAAAACAATATTCATACTCAAGATAGGGTGACATGAGCAAAGAAGACACTAAAGATGTATTTTCTATGATCTATAGAGACCAAGGAAATCCACCCCCATTGCTAGTAGAGATATATGGTAAAGGCTATGACATAGTGAAGGAAAAAGTCTACAATGGAACTAGTCACCTTGGCAAAGAAAATACAGGAAGACATGAACCTCTAATTCCTACTGGAAGATCAGAACGTCTTAGGTTAGGGTTAGGACAATGAGAATATGGAGATCAAAGTACTACTATACTCTCAGGTGAGAGAGTGAATGCTTCTAAATGTGTCGAGACAACCGAAGACCCCTTCATCAAAATTGACTCCCATGAATGGGAATTTGGCTCCCAACGATCTGTAAGTGATTATTACCTTGTCGAGTTGTTCCTTGAATCTAGAGAACCTACATTTGAAGAAAGATTCTGGAAAATGTTTATAACTGATCTAGCACAGACTAATGGCAACCCTAAAATCCCCAAGAAACAAGAAGATTGGGGTAGACTCTTCTGTTCATGGAATAATGATAAGTCTAAATCATCTTCTACTCCCATTGTCCATAACCTCGACATACCTGTCCAACTGTTCGAACCTAATGACCATCATTCAGATTCATTGGAATCCCCGCAAGATACTACTAACCATGACTCCTCTCCCTTTGTCCCCTACTTTGCTAATGAGTATGAAACAAGTGAAGGAGAATATTGGATAGAATCCAATTGGTAGTTGGATGATGACAATTTTATCTTTAACCTCTCTGAATCTATCTGCATGCTTTCCACATCCTCCCAACCATTCACCAATACTGATGATGGTATTTCCTTAGTCTAGCCATAGCTAATTGATTGGGATCAACAAGGCCTACCAGTTATGGACATATTTCAAAATGATGAGGCCATTGCAAAATTCATGGGACTTTGTGAGGGTATACCAAGTGGAGACCACAAGGCTAAATTTTCTATTGACATAGATTGGGAAGCCTACTTTGGGGAGACTGTGTCATCCTCTAGTCACAAAATGAAAATAAAAATAAAAAAAATGACACATCTTTAGGTGAAAACTGATAGGCACCTTCTAATGATAAAAAAGTAAAATTAAAGGACGTATCCGAGGGTGAAAACCTCCCTGAAGTGCCCAAGAATGGAGGACTGCCCACTTTCTTCCCATCACTCAAGAAAAATAAGCAATGCTTATCGAAGACACCATTGAAGTCAATATAGCTACTACAGAGGACACCAAAATGGTTCTCTTTTTCGCATCACTAACAAAAGAAGAAAAACTAGAATTCCAACAGTTCTTTTCAGAATGAAAGGTTAACTTCACATGGTCTTACACTAATATGTTGAGATTGGATCTAGAGTTAGTATTGCACCACCTTCCTTTGCTACCTGATGCTAAGCCAATTAAACATAAGTTAAGAAAGACACACCCACAGATTGCATTGTTGGTAAAGGCTAAACTTAAGAAGTTTCTAGATGCGGGTTTCATAAGGTCAATAGATTATGTAGACTAGACATCCAATCTTGTACCTGTCACAAAGCCTAATGGTCAAATATGCATTTGCATAGATTTTCATGATTTAAACAAGGCATGCCCAAAGGACAACTTTCCACTGCCTAACATAGACATTATTGTTGACCTCATAGCAGGATACGAGATGTTGTCTCTTATGGATGGTTTCTTGAGTTATAGGGTATGTGCAAGATCATCATGTAAAAAGCAAGCCCCTAAGTGGCAAAAAAATTAGAAAAATCAGAGTTAGGCAACTTGATGTAAAAATTTGAATAAGTTATCTATATTATTTCAAAAATATGTAACAATAGAATCTATAGAAAATTGAATGTAGTTTCTAAATTACTAGGTTTGTTTAAAAAAATCTATTTGGTGAAAATTTAAAATTTCAATGTGCAGTGGTATTTAAATTTTAGGGAAAAAATAAGTAGGTGTCTATCTAACCACCCTAACCACAATAAAATGATAATATTTATTTATAAGATTTTAGATATAAGTATAGGACTCACGCCCCGATGTGATGCATTTTTTTGTAATTTTTTTCTAAGTAAATAATTAATTATGAATTTTTTTTACAAATTTTTTAAAAATATAAAAAATCGTATGTCTGACCACCTTAACTTGGTCAAAACTTCATGAAATGCAATTTTTCTTTTTTTAATCCTATATGTGAAGCATAGAATGTGACACATGTTTTGGATTAAACAAATACGATATGTTTTGAAAGCTATAGATGTTTTTCAATCAGCCTATCAATTAAGACTTTAGTTGTAATTTGAATAGATAATGAATAATAATTACTTATTAAATTCAAAGTAAAGCATAATTTATATTGGTGGGAAGCTGAGAATCTCCTTTAAAAACCCTTTTTGTTTCATCAATTTTGGGTAAAAAAATAGTCATCAGCCACATACAGATCATATTTCCACTTTTTGGCACATCATGATCCTACACATACCCTATAATCAAATTCATACTGCTCTTGAGGATCAACACAAAGCTGCATTCGCATGTCCTTGGGGTACCTATTGCTAGAACGCCATGTCGTTTGGTCTTAAGAATGCAGGCGCCACATATCAAAGAGCCATGAGACCAATATTCCATAACATGATGCATACATTGATGGAAGATTAGGTGGATGAACTTTTGGAAAAATCATTGACACAAAACAGATAATCTTAAGGTACTAGAAAGATTTTTAAAGAGGCTGGAAGAATACAAGGTCCGTTTGAATATGAAGAAATGTGTCTTTGGTGTGACGTAAGGAAAACTTTTGGGGTACATAGTTTCTTGTAGAGGCATTCAAGTAGACCCCACTAAAGTGAAATCTATATTAGAAATGCTCCCACCTAAAGGGATCAATGACTTAAGGACATTACAAGGTAGACTACAATCCATTCGGCACTTCATTGCACAACTTGCAGAAAAATGTCAACCATTTTAGTATCTCTTGCGCAAGGGCATCCCCTTTGTGTGGACAGATAAATGTCAGGCAGCCTTTGAACAAATTAAACAATATTTATTATCACCTCCAGTTCTCATGCCTCCCATTCAAGGAAAACCTTTGAATTTATACATTTCTACAACTACCTTAGCACTAGGGGTATTGTTGTCACAAAATGATTATGAGGAAAAAGAATGGGACATATACTACATCAGTCGCACGTTGGTTGGATATGAACTCAATTACACACCCATTGAATGCGCTTGTCTTGTAGTCATCATTGTCGCCCAAAAGCTAAGGCATTACATGTTAAATCATAAGACACATCTAGTGGAAAAGATTGATCCTTTGAAATATCTTCTAAGTTGCGCAACATTGATAGGCCATCTAGCAAAATGGGTTATGATCTTGAGTGAGTATGACATAGAATATGTGGAATGAAAGGCCATAAAAGGACAAGTAATAGCAGACCAACATGTAGATGCACCTATACCAGGAAATCATCCCCTTGTACTAGATTTTCCTAACAAGTCCATATTTCATACAGAGCTTAAATTGCCTTGGAAACTATACTTTGATGGATCTCACACTAGTCATGTCTTAGGAGTAGGTATACTATTTATCACCCCACAAGAAGACTCCATCCCTAAGTCATTTCGTATTGCATTTCCATGTACAAACAATATAATAGAATATGAAGCACTCATCACAAGACTCTAAATGGCAATAAAATGGAAAATCAGGAACCTTCAAGTTTTTGGAGACTCTCAATTGGTCATAAATTAGGTCAACAAAAAATATGACACCAAAGACAAAAATTTAATGCCGTACAAACGCATGGTTGACAGTTTTCAGACATATTTTCACATGCTTTCTTTTGAACAAATCTCGAGGGCATAAAATAAGGCTACAAACACAATGGTGACAATTGGCTCTCCCCTAGACATTCCTAGTAATGTGCCACAGTTTGAATTTTAGGTGGAGTAGCTATTGGTTCCTCCATATGATGTCCCTAAATTAGAAATGGTTTGTGATCTTGTTGGTCCCTGTTCCCCATGGTACCAAGGCATGTATGACTACCTTCACTCCCAAACCCTTCCCCCCAACCTTTTTAAAGAACCAACGAAAGTCCTTTATCTGCAAAGCCACCCAATACACCATCATTAGTGACACTCTCTACTGCCACAGCTTTGACAATACCCTTCTTCATTGTCTCAACACTAATGAAGCAAGAACAACCTTGCATGAGATACATGAAGGTATATGCAGATCCCATTTGAGTGGCCCGACTTTAGCCAAAAATATTATGAGACTTGGGTATTACTGGCCAACAATGGAAAATGACACACTTGATTTTGTAAGAATGTGCCGCCAATGTAAAATTCATATTGATTTAATTCATGCACCAGCATAGGAATTGAGGTCGATTACTTTTCCTTGGCCCTTCACATAGTGGGGACTCGACCTCATGGGAAAAATCCATCCTACCTACTCCAACGATCATAAGTTCATCATCATCACCATTGAGTATTTTACTAAGTGAATCGAAGCCATCACCCTCACATACATAACTGGCAAATAGATCTCCAAATTTATCCTTAACTACATCATCTGTCGGTATGGTATTCCACAATCCATCGTCACAGATAATGGTTGTCCCTTCAAAAACTAGGATGTCTGTGAACTTTGTTAATGCTTCCACATCCAACACCATTTCTCCATGCCCTACTACCTATAAGGAAACAGTCAAGCCAAGGTGTCCAATAAGAAAATTATCAAACTTCTTAAGAAGACCATCAATGATGCTGACCATGATTGGCATTTACAACTCAACCCTGCTTTGTGGGCCTATCGCACCAACATCCGCACACCCATTGGAGCCACTCCATTTTCCTTAGTCTTTGGAGTTGAAGCTATCTTGCCCATCGAGGTCAAAATCTTGTCCTTACGAGTCTCCATGAAGAGCTTGATTGATAATGAAGAATACCGACAGTCTAGACTCCATGAATTGGAAATTTTGGATGAATGTAGACATAATGCCTTGAATTATTTATAGGAATATCAAAATTGTCTTTATAGAAGCTACAACAAGAGAGTAATGACTCAAAAATTTGAAATTGGCGATTTGGTTCTAATACAAAATCCTAAGAATCAGTCAAACAGAGAAAAGCTTGGCAAGTTTGAGACCAATTGGCTAGATCTATACATCATCACTGCCTCATTCAGTTCTGGCACATATCAATTGGCTACTCTAGATGGTGAATAGTTAACAGAACCCATCAACAGTCTACATCTTCAAAAATTCTATACATAGCATAAAAAAAGCCCTGCTAAAAAACCATTAAAAATACAAAAAATTATAAAATACAAAAAAATCGTCACCTTGATGAAAACCTGGCAAATAGGCGAATCTTAGTGACACCAAAAAAATGAATTTTTTTTTACAAAAATAAAGAGAAAAAATTTGTCCAATAGTGAAAACCTGCTAAACAGGCAATTTGGATAAGTACCATGGTTAAAACTTGGCAAACAGGCGCCATGTGTAGTCAGTCATTGTTTTTCCATCTACTCTCACTTTATCTACCTTGGACCATAATAAACATACACTTTTCTGACATTATCACGACATTCACCTTGACATCATGCCATTTCTTTCCATGGTTGATAATGGTTGACATCAAGTCTCGCATACCGTCCATTGTCCATACTGAGCACGTCCTTTCCATCTAGTTCCACTTGGCTCATTCTCAACCTAACTAGGAGAAACCTTTTATCATATGACTATAGTGGGTATCACACATGGTCCTGACAATCGAAAAAGTCCTTAAAACAAAGAACAAAAAAATAGAAAATATCCTAAAAAAAGACATAAAAATAAAAAAATGTCCTTAAATAATCCTAAAAATTGAAATATGTCTAGAAAAAAACCCATAAAAATTAGAAAATATCCTAAAAAAAATAAAAAATAAAAAATAAAAAATCATAAAACTTCAAAAATCCAAAAAATCAAGCCATGTCCAAAATACAACATCCATATAACTTTCAAAAACAAATTCAAAGTTAGTCAAGTCAATCTATGTCTTTGTCAAACTACGTTACCTCTACAACTGGACATAGGCAAGGCCATATGTCGATGTGCCCCCGAGGCATTAGGTCAGTCCTTTAGGCATTTTCAAATAAAATCATGATTTAGCACTTTGTCATTTCAACAAAGTCAAGAGTTGTGTCGAACTACAAGGTCTCTATGCATTTTCTACATAGGAAAGGCCATCATTGATGTGCCCTTGAGGCCCCCTAGGTTCAGTCCCTTAGGGTTTATTGGGTCAATTCAAAACATGTCAGTTTGTCTTCAATATGATTGCCCTGTCCCTGTCGAATTACAAGGTCTCTAAGTGCATGACATAGGCAAGCCCATATGTCAATGAGCCCCTGAGGCCCCCTAGGTTAGTCCTTTAGGGTTTTTTGTGTTAGTCAAATTAGTCAGACATAGTCATACTTGACACAAGAAAATCATTTTCATGTCAACATTCAAATCATGAACCAATAGACAACATAGTCTAGTCAGTCATCAAGTCAAACATCAAAAAATTACCAAAAACAATGTCGACCTAGTCACTTTATGGTCCCCTCCAAGATGCATCGTTCTTGGAATTGGGCCCCGTCAAAATGTCATTTTCCTTTTCAGGATGTGTCCTTCCAGACGACAGGCACCGTCACATATTCATTAGCCTTTTCAAGATGTGTCCTTCTTGATGATAGGCATCGTCAAACCATCAAAATTCTCAAAAAATCAAACTGTCAAACCATCAAGCAATCAACCTTTGACACACAAAAAATTTGGCAAACATATATTGAATGGCTATTGATTTTGTTGGTATATTTTGTCTTATCTTTTTATTTTTTTGTCTCTTGGTCATGTTACTACCTACCTCGAGGATGTCCCATGAACGATTTAAAGGTGTGATGATGTCTCATGACCTATTTTTCCTTGATTGATGTCTTGGGTGTGTCTTGACAAAATGACTGGGGAAACTTCGCCCTTAGTATGAGTCAGGATATTCCTTGTTTGTGACTATTTGTTTTTCACAACTGGATGACCTTTCACACCTTGTTCTATGTCATACGATGGTGTTTGTTGTCCATTTGTCTCATTTTACCACCCAATGATGATTATGCAATGCCTATGATGTTATTTGGAAAAATATTGGCGTATGTGGGTATGTGCAGGATCATCATGGAAAAAACAGGCCCTTAAGTGGCAAAAAATTTAGAAAAATCAGAGTTAGACAACTTGACGTAGAAATTTGAATAAGTTATCTATATTATTTCAAAAATCTGTAAGAATAGAATCTATAGCAAATTGAATGTAGTTTCTAACCTACTAGGTTTGTTTAAAAAAACTAAAATCTATTTGGTGAAAATTTGTAATTTCAATGCAATGGTACTCAAATTTTAGGGAAAAAAAGGTAGGTGTCTGTCTGACCACCCTAACAACAATAAAATGATAATATATTTTTATAATATTTTAGATATAACTATAGGACTCATGCCCCGATGTGATGCATATTTTTTTGTATTTTTTCCAAGTAAATAATTATGAATTTTTATTTCAACTTTTTAAAAATATAAAACTCGTAGCCTAACCATTTAACTTGGTCAAAACTTCATGAAATTCAATTTTTATTTTCTTAATCTATAGTATATTAAAGGATAGAGATGATGTTTTTATTCAAAATGTGATACTATTTGAAAGCTATAGATGTTTTCAATTATCTATCAATTAGGACTTTATTCATTTGAATAGAAAATGAATAATAATTACTTATTAAATTCAAAATAAACATAATTTATAGATGGAAAGTTGAGAATCTCCTTTAAAACCCTTTTTCATTTCAATAATTTTGGGTGGCTGTTACCCATCATATTGCCACTTTTCTATCATGATCCCTACACATGTGTAGGATCATGATGAAGCCAAAAAGTAACAATATAATGGCAATTTTCTTTTTACACAAAATCAATGAAATGAAAGGGTTTTAAAGGAGATTCTCAAACCAATATAAATTATGTCTTGTAAACTTTGAATTTAATAAGTATTAATATTAATTTTCTATTCAATTATGACTAAACTCTTTGATTGATAGGCTGATTGAAAAAAACATCTATAGCTATCAACAAGATCACATTTTTGAATCCAAACATGCATCACATTCTGCATACTATAGGATTAAAAAATAAAAATTCAATTTCATAAATTTTTGACCAAGTTAAGGTGGTTAAAGACATACAAGTTTTTTATATTTTTAAAAAGTTGTAATAAAAAATTCATAATTAATTATTACTTGGAAAAAAATTATAAAAAAATATGCACCACATATGGACATGAGTCCTGTACTTATATCTAAAATATTATAAAAAAATATTATCATTTTATTGTGGTTAGGGTAGTCAGACATACACCTACTTATTTTTTCCCTGAAATTTAAGTACTACTTCACTGAAATTTCAAATTTTCACCAAATATTTGTTTTTCTTTCAAACAAACCTAGTAGTTTAGAAACTACATTCAATTTGTTACAGATTCTATTCTTACATATTTTTGAAATAATATAGATAACTTTTTCAAATTTTTATGTCAAGTTGCCTAACTCTGATTTTTTTGAATTTTTTGCCACTTAAGGGCCTATTTTTTCCATGATGAGCATGCACATACCCATTGAAGTATTCCTTTTTCATCCAACATCCATGTCTTTCACGCTAACATTTCTTCTATTCCTTCATCCTCTTGTCTTCTCATCCATTTCGAGAGCACACTCATGTTCTTTCAACTCGCCTGTCCTCTCGAGGGGGCATATCACTACCTCCTTGTCATCCTTCCTCTCATCACTTTCACACTGGGGCATATTTTGAATTTTTCTTTGACACAATGCGATAAACTACATCATGTCAAAGAGGGGCAAAATATGGGCACATAAAAATGACCTAGGACCTCGAGCTACATTTTTCTATGATGACAATGCTTCTCCCTCACATAATTCAATTATTTAATCATGTCCTAATGTCATAATTATCCCTCCATTATTATTTAAATAAGTAAATTACATTTATTTATTTAAGTATGTCACTAATCAATCCTTATTCCTTCCAATTATTTAATAACATTACAATTTATCCTTCAATTAAATAACATTATCAATTTAACCCACTTTCCATCCCACCCAATAAATAATTAAAATAATTATTTATTGTCTTTTGTCTCATTCCCATTTATGAATTAAACTATTTTTTAATTCATAAGTAAACCTCTTATTCTCTCTCATCTATTTTCCACCATTGATTTAATTGGCTAAATCTCAACCCTTCATTTCAAAGCTTGCCCTAACTTTGACCTAATGTTTCCCTAACCCTAATCCTCCTTATCACATTGAATCTTGGCCTTTGATCTTAGGGTTTTGCCAACTTTTAATCCTCGCCATCCATTCTCAATTTGGAATTATTTAAAAGGCACTCTCTCAATCCATTTTGGACACACAAATGCTTGAGGACTTGAATACTTGAGCAACCACATTACTTCAATATTTTTTCTAGTCTTTGGTATAGGTTATAGTTGCACTTCAAATCTGAAGGAAATTATACAACTGGTAGCAAGATGGAGAAGGCCAATGGAGGTCAACCAATGTAATATTGAAGACAAGGTGACTTTGTTTCATATTATTATGTTTCTTGCTTTCATTGTTCTCCATTGTTGATTGGGTTGAGTTTATTATGTTATTTACAACTAATCAGTGAAATGCTTACCCTAATACAAATTCAACTTGAATTATGTTGTAAGATAGGCATAGAAAAGAGACATAGATATTCATAAAGACAAAGTCTAGTGGGTTTCCCCCATGTTAGATAATGGATAAGACGAACAGACGTAGACATCTTTTGAAAAGAATCATAAGATGAAAGATCTATAATTTATGAATATGATAGGACCCCTTATTATGGCTTGTCCTATGCAAAGGAGCATAAGTTATTCTAAGGAGAAGAAAGAGAGATGTTGTATCATGAAAACATAATGAGATGTATTCATGGAATACTACCTGGAAATAGATAGTGCATGGAACCCACAACAACAACACAAGTAAATGCTTAAGAGAGACATGGAGATCTTAGTATTTAGTGTTATAAGGATTCATATTAATAGCATCTATATAACTATGTATGAATCATCATCATAAATCCTCAAATATTCTAGATCGTGGAGAAGGAGCACATAAGGACAAAATAAAAAATAAAAATTTGGGTGACCAATAGGGAATAAGGCCTAAATGCTTGCAATGCTTTGCATCCTCCCCTAATGTCAAAAATAAAGTACAACAAAAATAAGAATGATGATACAAGCAAAGGAAGTGTACGATAGATTGTTTCCCTTGTATCCAAGTACCTTTGAGGGTATCTTGAGTCCTCTAGGAGAGAGCACAAACATATATAAGAAAGTACAAGGGAACACAAAAGAAAACACAAAATTTAATATAAAGACATGAAGAGTACTACTCTAGTAAATCATTCCCATCAAGCCATCCTCCTCCAAATATTGTTTATAGGGTGAAGGAGGGCAAGCTCACAAAGGTACATTGAATAAGTTAATACTAGGAATCTCGCTTGTAGCAAGAGCTAGGGATGAGGCTACCTTAACATTCCCATCCACTAGATATTGTGAGTCAAGTGTCAAAAATATTGTAGGGATAGTTGACAAAGGTGGAATATCCTTTAGAGAGTTGAACATACACTTTTTTGAAGAGGAGTGTGGTGACTCAACTATAGGTTGTTGAAGAATAGGAGCCTTAGTGGCAACCTCCAGAAGAGAGGTAGTGAAAAACTTCAAAAAAGGAGGAACCTCCATAACGACAAGAACAAAAGAAGGGGAGCCAAAGGAGAAAACTTCTTATAGTAGAACTTGAGGATAGGGCCTTGATCAAGCTTGTTCTTAGATAGTTGATGTGAGATCTTCACATCTACCATGGCATGTTTATGGACCCTAGGATTTCTAGAATGATTAGAGGCAAGAGGAGTAGACAAGGTCACACAAGACACAACCTTCATACAAAACATGTCTATGGGTTGCATAAATGGACAAATATCAAGTAGAGAAGTTATAAGAGGTGTTTCCAAAGAGGGAGCAATGAATAATTTCACCCTTTTGAGGTGAGGTTCATCAACATTTCTCAAAGGAGAGGAAGCAAGATGTAAATAGGAGTGGAAACAAAAGTGGATACAAAAGAAGAAGTAGAAATTGGAACAAGAATAAAATAAGAAGACTCATTGAAACAGAGGACTCATCCTTAGTATTTTGCATGGAATCACATTTTCTCACCATTGCATGTCAATGAATCTTATGCTCACTCGCAAGATAGTTTTGACAAAGATGGGGATCAAGAAAAAAATCCTAAGAAGACTTTGAGGCATCTTATTCAACTAGTGGAGCTTTCTTTGAAGTTGTTGTTGGCAGAAGGACAAATCCATTGTTGAAATAGAAGATGCTAGTGGTGTAGATACCATAACCTCAACCATGGGAACCTTTCCTCCTTGTGCCTTTTGGGGTGTGGGTGCAAAAATTTAGGGGACCAAAAAGGGGTCTTAAGTGGCCACTTTTTCTTTGAAATCAAGAAATATTGACCTTGGATGATAAATTGAAGATAGTTACACTCGAAAGTTTAAGATGCAACAAAACCAAGATTCATAGTGCTCCAAATCTACTCTCTAAACTACTATTTTTTTGAAAATGGTATATAGATGAAGGGAATTTTTTGAGGGGGACTCTTCTTATGTTCATGAGACAATAAGCAATATTGAGAATTAAATGTATCTATATAACTTATAGTAGCTTTTATTTTTTTTCTTACATTTTTTTTTTTGCACTTTGGTTCTTTTCTTATGTCACATGCGTTGTTTGCAAATTTGAAACTCAATTTTTTTTTTTTCATTTTAAGTGATAGTTCTCATTACTATATCCAATTTTTCTCTATACATTAGCTACAAAAAATAGGGATTTAACTCCTTTTCCTCATCTTTCCTTCATTTATTAGAATGTATCTTCTTCAATATTGGCAGTGAGCTTATCTATGCATATGCTAAGATTGACAAGCTTGGTGAAATTAAAGAATGTATATTGACATCAAATGTTGCTAATATTCAAAGTGAGGGAGATTGTCTAATTGATTAAGCTCTTTATGAGGCTATTGAAGCATATTTTGGTGAAGGTGAAAATATGTGTTTAGTACCTTAAAAAAAAGTGAATCAAATCTCTAACACTTTATAGGTCTACAAAATAAAAATAATTTTTTGGGCGATTCTTGCTACTACCTCGAGGAATGGAAAGAATATTGTATCCATTCATGGAAATTCTAGTCTAGACCTTAAAGAATTAAATGATTGGGTAAAATCAAGAAGTTGGGTACGCGAAGAGGGGAAATTTCGGGCAAAACAAAAAGTTTCACAGGAAACGCGTACACATTTTCAAAAAAATGCATACGCATTACGAATTGGGTACTCGAGCCTAAATCCAAATGCGTACGCGTTTAGATTCGGGTACACAAACCGAAAAGAACACGTACACATTTCATATTGCGTACGCATTTCGTGAAAGTTTTTTTTTTTTTAATAAGTGACTGTATTTCATTTTTCCTCACCATTTTAGTCTGTGCCAGAGAAGAACAAAGGATATCGAATACATGTTTCAAAGGCCTTCATTGAAGAAAAAATTGACTACCACCTCCTCCCATCGACACAACCGACCTCATCGACCTCCAGGTTGGTTGAATTCTTTTTTTTTTTGTTTTTTTGTTTTGTAATTAGTATTGAGTTTTTGTTTGTTTAGTGTGTTTTAGTTCAATGTTTTATAGTTTTTAATTGCATTTAAAAAACCAAAAACATCAATGAAACAAAGAAATTTAAATTGTAAATTGAAAACCATAAAAACTAAACCTAAATTGGACACATTTAACTTAGAAATCAAAACCCTAGAAACCCTAGGTTACAAAATTTACATAGGTCACTAAAAACTAATTTACACAGGTTAATCCTTGGACCTAAACCCTAAAACGTAAACCTAAAACCCTATTTACCCTAATTTACGTAAACCTAAAATGGGCTATTTACCCTAAAACGTAAACCTAAAACCCTAAATTAGGGCTCCTCAAGGAGGTTTAGATTACATTTTATATTTGACATAACCTTCTTTGTATGATTTTTACTCTCACTCATGGTTATTAGTTTATTTAGGGTGGAAGTGATGAAAAGTTCAATATTAGGGGAATGCGATATAATAGAAGAGGTAAAATAAGGATGTGTAGTAAGATTTGATGACATAACATGTAGGGAGGGATCACAAATTATAGTCCATAGCTTAGGTACACTTTGGTATGTCGTTGGTGATCCACACAACTACCAATGAAATTCATAATTGACTAATAAAAGAGGTACAAACAATCAATGCATAGATCTATATATTAACCAACAAATTGATTTAATTATAATATGTTCACATTTAATATAAATTTGATAGCTAATTTTATCTCAGAAAACTTCATGATTGTATAATTTATCTTGAGAAAGTGTACCAGTCAAGTAAAATAATGTGCCTCATGTGAAACTATGTGCTTGATTTAATAAGTTCATATATCATGATGCTAGTTGATATGAGCATGTAATCACTGTATATCAATGTTGTTAGATTATAGAGTGTATGATGTATTCTCTTAAAGAAACATAGAAATGCAAGTCATACTTGTTAATCTAGACTATGTACAATATGGATAGAGCTAGAAACATAAATTTTATTAAATAAAATAAATATTAAAATGTGAAGCATGAATGATTTCTACCCATTTCTCTTATTTGGATGAGATCCTTTGTGAATTATGTAAGGATGCATTATGATCATGTATTTAATCCTTAATTTATAGGATTTTATTCATAAGATCTATAGGTTGTGTGTAATCTAATTCCTATTTTAACTCTCATGTGTAGTGGAATTGTTCTAGATTAGGAAAACTAAATGTTGTACTTTCTCTAAACTAGTGTATCAAAGCTAACTTGTAGCATGAACATTTCAATTTGGAAAATTCAAATTACTTTTTTGAGAAACTTGGTAGATGATTCATAAATTCAAGTCAATTCTGTAACCAAAGGTTTATTTTCTAAGATTATTTATTTATTGAATTGATCAATTGATTCCTCACTTAGTGGCAGTTAGGTTCTTTTTTTGAAAACCCATGCACCTCTAGAATTTATATAAATATTCAAAGGAAGAGTCTATAACATAGAAAAGTTTCAAAAAATATATGATTAGAAAAAAAATTGGGTATAAATCAATTTAGATCTCCTCTTCCTTTTTAAATCATCCAAGAGTGCTTAGAGGTCCAAATAGGTTCAAAATCCATCATAACTCAACAACTTACTTATAATTGAAATCTAAAATTCCTAATTGTTGATATATTGAAGCTAGAATGTCACATATTTTATTCAAAGAACTAAGTTTAGGTGGTAGGGTTTCTCATTTACTTGTAAAATTTTTTTCATGTGTCTTCTATATGTTTTCATGTCATAAAATCTCTAAATCTAAACCCTAAACCCTAATTTAGCATTCATTTTGTTGTAGGACCTTAAAATGAAATTTGGTTGCCTTAGGAAACTCCACCAAATTTTATTCCCTTAAGCCATGGAACATTTTGTACTAGTCCACCTTACTAGACATAGATCCCCTTAAGCCATCCTATCACCCTAAATCATAAATCGGTGTCTTAAGGGGTCCTAATATGACATTTCTTAGGGGGATCAAAGAAGTTCTCAAAATTTGGTGAATAGAGCTCAAGCTCATCTTTTTTTATTTTCTACATTGCAATTAGGTCACTAGCATATATCTATGTGTCCCTTTGAATGTATTCTATTAATTTTTCATTCTTATCTTTAGTATTCTTTGAAAACAATGAATGGGATTATAAATTTTAATGTTAGTGTTAAACTTATAATTTCTTCTTAACTACTTTGTCCCACTATATAGATCTTGTGTCTCTTATCATGAAATTTGAAAATTTAGATAAATCAATTTATGTCCTCGAATTTAATTAAATTCTATCATTCTTGATTAATACATCTATTCATTTTGTTGTAGGACCTTCAAATGAATTATTTTGGCCTTAGGAAACTCCACCAAATTTTGTTCCCTTAAGCCATGGACCATTTTTTCCTAGGACCTTACTACACATAGATCCCCTTAAGCCATCCTATACCCTAAATCGTAAATTGATGTCTTAAGGGGGAATTTGACATTTCTTAAGGGGATCAATTTGGTGAATAGAGCTTGGTCACTCATCTTTTTTTATATTTTCTACATTGCAATTAGGTCACTAGCATATATCTATGTGTCCCTTTCAATGTCTTCTATTAACTTTTCATTCTTATCTTTAGTATTCTTTGAAAACAATGAATGAGATTATAAATTTTAATGTTAGTGTTAAACTTATAATTTCTTCTTAACTACTTTGTCCCACTATAGAGATCTTGTGTCTCTTATCATGAAATTTGAAAATTTAGATAAATCAATTTATGTCCTCAGATTTAATTAAATTCTATCATACTTGATTAATACATCTATTCATTTTGTTGTAGGACCTTAAAATGAAATTTGGTTGCCTTAGGAAACTCCACCAAATTTTATTCCCTTAAGCCATGGACCATTTTTTCCTAGGACCTTACTACACATAGATCCCCTTAAGCCATCCTATACCCTAAATTGTAAATCGATGTCTCAAGGGGGAATTTGGCATTTCTTAAGGGGATCAATTTGGTGAATAGAGCTTGGTCACTCATATTTTTTTATATTTTGTACATTGCAATTAGGTCACTAGCATATATCTATGTGTCCCTTTCAATGTATTCTATTAATTTTTCATTCTTATCTTTAGTATTATTTGAAAATAATGAATGATATTAAATAAATTTTAATAAAACCCCATAATTTCATTTCTACCCTTCATATTAATAATCCCACAAGTGACTCAATTTATTGTGTGTACATGCTATGAATTTTTAATGTTATGAATTTTATAATGTTATAAATCTAATGGTCTTCAAATGAATTATATTTTGAATTTGTGCATGTTCAATGTGATTTTTAAATAACTTTCAAATTGTGTGTATTTTTTAATTAGTTTGTTGATATATATTTTTTAATTTTTTAACATGCAGTTGCCATATCATTGCTCACATGGATTCGATGTTTAATTTAGAGGATTTTATACCCAATCAAGAAATTCCTATAGATCATGTACATCCCAATCCACCACATGAACAAAACCCTAGCACACCTCAACATTCTCCACCGCCTAACCCCCCACCCCCTCATGTAGTTGATGAATATCAATTAAGAGAGAATATCTGAGAAAACCTCATTGTCATTCAAGGAAATATAGATCTCATAAAAAATGAGCCTAGAGTCCTTCCCCATCTCGCACGGTTTGCATCTACAATGCAAACTATTCTCGATTATGTTTGATCTATTGATGCGGACCTAGTTAGGTTCCATCAATGGAGAGAAGAGAGGAGACAATTCTATGTGGATGGATTGTCATATAAAGAAATCAATGACCTAAAAATTACCAAACAAGCCATGTGCCAATATTTTATTAACCTCCAAACAAACCAACCCATTCCACCCACGAAAAAACAAATTTCAATTTTATGGTGTAGGAACCCACAGATAGCTTTGCATTTTTGGGACAGATGGTGGATGGTGTTTGATATTCCACCACATGGCAACAGTGAGGTGCCCTTATACTTTTTGAGAAAGTTATGGGCTGAGTTTGAGTTGGGTAAAAAACCCAACTATTTTGATATGAGGTCATTTCACGGAGTTGGGCATGGCATGCCACAACATAGACTGGGAGCACATGTCAATCCTCAATGATGTGCTCCGATTGCTCCTATTTTTCCTCTTCCTTCTCCTAGTGTTCCTATTGCATTTTAGTAGCAGACTATGTTATCGACATTAGGAGAATTGAGTTCACTTTCAGGACATCTCACTCAATAGATTACACACGTGGCCACTGAAGTGGCCACTAGAGAGCATGGAGGCTCGGGCTATAGGGATACTTAGACATCCACTTTAGGTGAAGCACATGCATCTGGGATGGGGTCATACCTGAATTTACTATATTCTAAGGATCGTCCTACATAGGTATGTTCATATTTTGAACTTAAATTTAGCTCAAGTTTGAAATGTGAAAAAATCATGTAAATAATAACATTAAATTATATATATAATATAATATTAATTCAATAAGTGTTTGGTGTAGACGCATGATCATGTGATGCTTGAAACTCAATATGATCATCATGTGTATATGTTGAGTGTAGTAGATTTGGGCTCATCTTTTGGATTGGTACTTGAACTAGTATATAGTAAATAATTTGTATGGATATATATCTAATTTAATTTGAATTTGTACACATGTGTGAAGTGATATATTATATCTAGATGCAGGGAGGTCATACGATACCTAGTATTGACCAACCACAAGTTATAGTGGTGAGCACTCCTGAGACATCATTAGCTCAGGTGCGTGCTTTCAAAAGTTTGTTTTAAGTTTAAATTAAATACACATCGTAGATCTAATTTATTTTTTTCATTTACATACACATGTGTCAATGATCTATACGAACTGTTGTACATCCATATGCAGGAATTTCATTAGATACCCATGGTGGGCCATGCACCTGAGACATCATTGGCATTTATGCATGGGAAATCTCAGGTGCGTGATCATGAGATCATATCATTCAAGGTTGTAAACTTTACTTTAAATATCCTATACAATTTTTACGGACCTTTTAAATATATATATATATATATATATATATATATATATATATATATATATTCGAGGTTTTCACATATTGTTTGCTTTATATGAATATGTAGGATATAGCAGATCAAGCATTTGCATCTTCTCAAGTGATAGTTATGCTGCCCATTGAAGAAAATGTGTCAATTATAGATTCACATGATCATATGGTAATTTATGCATACTAGAAATAATTTTTACTATATTTACTAGATATTTAATTAAATTTATTTTTATCTAAAAGTTTATATTTTCAAGTTTAAATATGTTTAATTATATCAAAATTTCTAAATAAATTTAAATCTAATTTCAAGTTTCTTGTACTCTTTTACAGCATGATGTGAGTACATCTAGTCAACATGGAACAAAGAGGAGACTTGATTTGACCGATCAGCTTGAAAGTTGGATGGTTTTATATTTTATGGACTATAGATATCTAGTTTTATTTAAATATGTGTTGGACTTGATCTATAAACTTTATGGACTATCTATCTCTAGTTTTGCTTTGAACATGTTATTATCATATTTGTGTTTATTTATATCAGTTGACTTTAATATGATGATTATATATGCAGTCAATTATGATATCGTGTTATGTTCATTTTCATGATTATATGCACTCATACATTGGACTATTTATATTTTATCTATTTTTCAAGTATTACATGCACTATATAAATTCTTATCTAGAATCAAATTTAATATATATATATATAATTTATCACATGGTTAGGTGACAAATTAAAACATTCCTTAAATAGTTTAGATCATATTCATAATAAATTAAGGGTAGCTAATTTTAACTATTTTCCAATTAGATAGAAAATATTTGAATCAATAAACATAAAAATTATCTCCTTGTATGTATAGAATGTATAATCTATACAATTGAATAATTATATAAAATGCAGTAAATACAAGACATGAAATGTATAATCTATAAAATTGGAACAAGATATTTAAAAAGTGACATCGAACAAACATATATAATGTATATCAAGATGTTTATTACAACTATATAATATGATGAAACATATATGTGCATGTAGATACAATTAAAACTTATCAAATTTTAGGTGAAGACCAAAAATTGATATTTACAGTCTCTTGATAAAATAAATTTTCAGTTCAACAATCACTTCGTAGACCGACTTGATGAGAACTTGCAAAAATAATTAATGTAAGTACAATTTTTATGAGTCATTTAAGAAAAAAATTCATGCGAGAAAAAAATAGTATATAGTAAATTCCATACAAATTCAAAAGATGTTTGCCATAGGATGGATTAAGGGGGGTCTTAAGATAATTCCTTAAGGGGAGTTAAGAGGATGGTTTAAGAGGATGCATCTCATGAACCCTAGGATATGGCTTAACAGGTCCTAAGAGGATGGCTTAAGGGGAATTATGAGATTCCTTTAAGAGGATAGCTTAAGGGGATGTAAGAGGGTGGATTAAGGGGAGTTGATAGAATGGATTAAAGGGATTTAAGATAGTGGATTAAGGGGATGCATGTCATGAACCCTACGATATGGATTAACAAGCCCTAAGAGGATGGATTAAGGGCAATTATGAGAGTGACTTAAGGAATGCAAGATTATGGATTACGAGGATGTAAGAGTATATGACTTAAGGGTCATTTAAGAGGATGGATTAAGGGGATACAAGAGGTTGGATTAAGGGAAGTTGAGATAATGAATTTATACTATCAATTAAATGTATCTAGAACTATATATAGTTACCTATCTCTAGATTCAAAATCCATTGTAATATATGTGCATCTCCTCTCTTTTTTGTAAAGCATCTAATTTTGGGAGACCTGAAACAAAAAATGATATAAAAATTTAATTAGGAAATGATTAAATACAAATATATATATCAATTAACTACATAAACAACTAGATATACTTACCAATATTTACTTACTCTATTGTACCATCTGCATCCTCTCTTTTTTTTTAATGCATCTATGATTGTCTCATGATCATCCACTAAAAGTGTCCATAAAACTTTATTAGTAGGCCTCCCTTGATATCTAACTAGTTTTATATTGGTTGCCAAAATCAAATGTGAATAATGTATAATCTTCTTGTGTCTTTCATAATCTTCAAATGTAGGCAAGCCATTTTTTCTCATCAAATATTTTTGAAGCCAAGTGCCAACAACAACCACTGAACCAGTTGAATACTCAAAGTTATCATAATCCACTCTAGGATGTGCCAACTTATGTTTTCTCTCAACACATCTAGCCAACCAATAATCTGTCTCCTCTTCATTCCCCTCAGGTGCAACAACAACATACACATGTCCTACAAAAATAAATACAAAATCCAATAAAGAGAGACTTATATTTAATTCACATATAAACATGCATACATACAAAATTCAACTCAATAAATAATGTACCTTCTTGTACAAGATCCAAAACACGATCATAATCATCTGATGTGAACACTTGATTATCTTCAATTATCCTTCCATGTTGAACATGTGTCGATGTAGGCGTTAAGGCTCTTTGTTGCCATTGTTCAACCCATTCCATATTTTCACATGCCTCCCAATCACCTACAATAAAAATTTGACAAAATCATGCCAACTTCCTTGTCCATATTTTCCATGTCTTTGCATTCAAACTCTTAAACAAATGCCATTTTTCAGATCCATTAATTGTTTCACAATCTTGTCGAGAAAAAATATCATTTTCTTCAACTAACCAAAAGAAGCATCGAATTATTGAGCTCTCACTTGTTCTTGTAGATAAAATTTTTGGTATTGTAACAATCTACGATTGCACTTGCATCTCTAAATTTTGCAACATCCTCAAATTTTAGTTGCTCTCTAGCAAGAGTTGTTTTCACACATGCAGCTACTCCATTTTGTTCTCCCTTACCATGACCAACTTAAAAAAAACTCCATATGTGTTGGATATTATTTTCCTTATGAACTCTACATAACCAATAAACCATTCTAGAATTTTTGAATTGATCCGTGCAATTATCTGACCATATGAGATGTTCTAGCATTTGAATTCCTCTCTTTTAAATTTTTATAAAATATATCAAAACAATATTGTAAGAACTCAGATGAATGTAATCAATTATCACTTACATAAAAATGGTACTCTCTCAAAAAAATTCTATTATCTTTTGTACTATCTTTTGCATGTTTATAAAAAATGTGAACAAATATAGCTACTTGCACTGAATTATAATACTATGATTGAATTTCTTCTTGTGGAGCAAGAGTATAATTTTCAGCAAAATCAACAACTGACAATATAGTTCCAATTGGGAATTTTTTTTACATAAACGAAATTGATTATCAAGCCAGTGAGGATTATGAGAGTGTTGAACATATTTAGGTACACACTTATCTTTAAATTCATTAATAAAAGCATGCACACTAAATTTTTCCACAATTAGCTCAACATGTTTTCCAGTTTTTCTATCTTTTAAAGAATACTCAACATTTTTAAATTTTTTTACATCCACTAATTGTTGTCCAAATTCATCTAAACTACTTTCATGCATACATTCTCCTAATAATGAAAAGTTACCACATCTATCGCATTCTCCAGAAATGCATGCTTTTAAAAAAAATGAGTTTCCATTTAAAGAGGGATCACAAAACAAACCTGCTATAAAATCTTTGATTCTTTTAGGTGGCATATTAATGCCACAAATTGCATAATTTGGTTAGCATGCAAAGTGCATCGTGCATATAGAAATATATCATAATAATAACGAAATTGTATATGAGTCTTACAACAACAAGATATTTGTTGCTTATTAATTCTAACATACCAAGGTTTACACTTTTCAAATGATCTTTGACTTATGTTAATATACAATGGTAAGATTGAAGCATCTAATTTTTTTTTATATAATTCAGTTTGAGTCATATCTAAGAGATGCTTTGGATGAGGTTCATGAATTTTGGAACCCACCCTTAATTTTAAGACATCTCTAATGTTAGGTGATACTCTTATATTAACATTCCAAAATTTATCGATTAAAGATTTAATTTCATTAGTTAATTTCATGTCTGATCTTGGGAGTCTACCACTAAAACTCCAACATTGATTAATAGGATCCTTTTCAATACTTTCTCTTCTTTTAGCAGCTCTTACCAAAGTTCTAGGATTTAATTTTACACATTTACTAATCTTACTTAACATTATTTTATTTGAAGTTGTTCTATCAACTAGAGCAATTGTTATTGCACGACGAGCCACATTCTTATCTTTCAATCAAATTTTCTTACCAATAACATCAATAGCATTAGCAACACTAGATATGACTTGTTCTACTGAATCATCTTTATTTTTTGATTTTACAAAAACACCTAATTTTTTCATCACTTTTCTCATTTTCAACATTCTCATCAATTGCACCATGAGTTGACTTTGGAATCCTAATTTCTTTCTATAAATTTTTTTTTTATATATTTTATTTCCATAATTTCTAATTTGTCTCAAAGAAACTTTACCATGAAGGTTATATAGCACATATGTTTCAATTGTAAAAAAAACATTTTCACCTTCATCCATAGGAGTTTCATTTTCATTCACACAAGGGGTTTCATTTTCATTTTCAAATGTGAAAGGGATTTCATTCTCATTTTCATCAATATGAGGGATTTCATTCTCATTTTCATCAATATTAGGGATTTCATTCTCATTTGAATTCTCATACGATATAATTTCATCATTTTTTTGTTTCTACATTGTTTCAACCCTAATATTATTGATCTCATCAATGGTGTATCCAACTTCATCTAAAAAAACAATATCAATATTATCAAAATTTGGGTTTGAACACATACCTGGATAGATTATTTGAATAGGTGAATTTTACATATCATTGGGAGGTGGATTTGAAGACATACCTGAAGTTTTTTGCATATCATTCAAAGTTGAAGTTGAAGGAATAGTTGGGTTTGTCTCCGTAATTGCATTTTCTTCCATATTCACCATCTCCACATTTGCATCATCTACATTCATTTCATTATTCATGGCTTCCTCTTGAACATTATTGGAACTAGATGCTTCCAAATATTTCATTTGATGAATCCTTTCTCTCCTTTCCCTTTGTCTTTTTGCCTCCTTATCTTTATTTGCTTGAATTTCTTCTGGTGTCATTAACTTTCTACATCTTTTTTTTTTGTCTTTTCTTATCACCCATAGTTACCAAACCATTTTTTATGACAAAAAAAATAATTCAAAAAACCTATTTTCAAATTGCCACCTCCTTCAAATATTCAAATTAAACTATGTACTATGAAGGTCTTTTTTTCTATAAACTTTGAAGTACAAAAACATCATGAATACATCCAAAAAATTTCTTTTCCAAAATTTTCTTCTAAAACTTTCTTGTACTTGATTTCACTTCAAAAAATTCAACCTGCACTTTGTCTCTTCTAACAATTTGAATAGAATATGCGCTACACAAGACAAATTTGCAATAAAAAACACAGAAAATGACACTTTCGAACCGTACTACAGAAAAAGAATGTTGCAGGAAAATCATGTTTTACCAATATTTTTTAAATTAGGGGAAAATGGCTATATTAGAAATGTGTACGCGTTATGAAATGCATACACATTATTTTCTAGGAACGCATACGCATTTCATAATGTGTATGCGTTACCTTTACCCAATGGGTAAATAGATAATGTGTATGTGTTATGAAATGCATATGTGTTTCATTTAAATAACACGTACATGTTTTTGTAACGTGTGCACGTTATTTAAAAGTTGAATTCCCACACCACATCCAACCTTGGTTTTAGGCTTGGGAAAGGCTTGGCAATCTGAGCCTTAGCCTTTGACCTGCAACTAAAAAACTAAGGTAGATTGAAGAAGAATGTCCAACTTTGACAACATGGTTGATGGACTTATTTTCTGAATCAATTTATAAAATTAAAACCCATTAGAGAACACGATGTCTACTTTTCAAATATATAATTTTTATTAATATTGGATTATTTTTTCTATTTTTAATTAATTTCTAAGCAAATTAGTCCTTAAACTTGAAATATCAGACTTTTTTGTTTTTTAATAACATTTTTTTGGTTAAGTTTTTAGTAAAAAAAATTATATGGGATCAAAATTCAGACAATTCTCTACACAATGAAAAAAAAAGAGTCAAAATTTTTAGTTTAGATCCAATTATGTTGTCTGTACACGTTGATTTTTAAAAACAACAATTAAGGCCAATATAAATTTAATAAAAAAAATATATTCAACCAAAATTTTTTAAAAAAATTCCAGACCAAAATTCATGTTGTTAGCTCTCTTTTCCCAAAATGAATTAGCAAAATAATTTTATTTGGGTAAAAAAGTGTTGTCCATACACGTGCTTAGTATTGTAAAAATAGAGGGACTTTTTAAAAGTGGTTTTTATAGATCCCTATCAAAATTTAATTTATATAATCTGGGTATTTGAATAATTTACATATTTGGAAACTAGATTCAAAATTAAATATTTCATATTAATGATTTTTTTTAAGATTCATTGTGTAAGTGCCTCAAATTTTCAGTCCAAGTGTGACAAATTCTGAAAAACAGCAAAAAAACTTCCACTTTTTGAGCTTTTTGTGTACCCAACTTCTTGCATCAGCCCAATTGTATTAGCACTTGATCTATATTGAAGAATATTTCATGAATATGAGGATATTTATGACCCTAAAAATATATTTTTTGCAAAGATAAAGTTGATAAATTTCATGCTACAATATGGGGGAAGGAAACTTGGGTTGAGCATAATATGAATGGTAAGCCTAAAATTTAAAAAATGGGATAAAATGAGATAAAATGGTAGAGAATTTTAAATTTAATTTTTTCCTTGCAAATTATCAATTTTATGGTTTAGGGTTTTAGTTTTTAGGTTTAGGTTTTGTGGTTTAGGTTTTAGTGTTCTAGTTTTTAGGTTTAGGTTTTGTGGTTTAGGGTTTAGTGTTTTAGTTTCTAGGTCTATGTTTTATAATTTAGGGTTTAGGGTTTTTGTTTCTAAGTCTATATTTTGGGGTTTATGGTTTAATGTTTTAGTTTTGAAAGGTAAAAAATTGTTTGCTTTCTAGGGTTTAGGACCTAGAATAAAAATCTTCACTCTCTCTCATTCAAGAACAAACCCTAGAGATCTCAATGCAAAGGAGAAAGAGATCTTGCACAATAAGGTTGTCATATGGATACATGTAAACTAATGAGGGGTTCACCACCAAGTTATGACTTGCAAAGAAAAATGCAATGCAAGACGTAATGCAAGATGTAATGCTAAACCCTAATATGATGCAATGCTTCACTACATGACCTAGAAAAGTATATAAAACATAACAGAAAGCTATAGGATGGAAAGTGTGCACTTCAACACTAGAAGGAGATTGGACGAGGCTTTGAAATGATGGGAATTATAATTTTAATGCCAACTAGAACTCATACACCAAGCTAGGAGAATTATTCATAGATCTGGGTTTCTGTGCATAAACAAGAATCTAGCAAATGGGTATTTGAATCTGTAAAAATTTGAATTTTGACCTAAACTAGGACTCATTTGCTAGAAGTGGTGAATCAATCTAGTTAGGGTTTTCTAAAATTTCAAGGTCTAAATATGGTCTTCAAGGTCTACACTATGCTTCTCGACTAATTTTTGGATTTGAAACCCCAGTTTGCAACCTATAGAAGTATTCCAAGTACCTTCAATGCAAGGTGACAACTTTGACAACTTTAGCCACTTTGAAAAATTTCTCCAAACATGGTCCACATTGTGTCTTCAATCTGAACTTGCAAATCATAGACTAAGGAGAGGGAAAATGTTGTTTTCTTAGTGGATAGGGGTTTTCCTTGGTCAAACCCCATTTTGGTAATCAAACCTTGAAATGAAATGAAATAGAAATGGAGAATGATGAATGAACAAAATATGATGTTACAACTCACCAAACCCTAGCAATAAGAGGCTACAAACATGTATGAAATGGCTCCAATGGATGTAGATCTTGACTCTTGCTTGAATAGGATAGATCTTGAATGAAATACTAGCTTGAATCATAAAGCCCTACATCACAATTGTTAGCTACAAAAAACATGATGCATGGAGTCCTTGACATGATGTTTGATGATTGATGCTTGAATAATTCTCTAAAATGCTTGATAATCTACTCTTGAAGACTCTTGAATGCTCTTGTGAACTAAAACTTTCTATAATAATGCTCATTCAACTTGCTAGGTCACTTGATTTCTTGTTAGGTGATTGTATTTATACTTAATTATGCAATAATTATAGAATTACAACACTACAAGCTGACATAAGATCTAGGAGGATAAAATCCCACCAAAATTTTGAATTAATATTAATTTTTGGCCATATGGGACTCATTCATCCAAGGTGGTGAATGAGTCCCATTAAGCATAATTTATGGGACCATTTTCAAAAATTATTAGAAAGGTGTGAAACTAGGTTTGGGGTCCAAAAACCTAGGTGGGACTCATTCACCCAGGGTGGCGAATGAGTCCTAAATCACTAAATCTGGGCCACACAACTTAAAAACACCTAAATTATGATTGGATTTTGATTTGTGTCAGGATGATCATCCTAAAAAAATGCATTAAATGAGGCTTGTGGATGAAAAACAAGGATAATTGACGCATAAAGAAGTACAATTATTAATGAAAACCCTAGAAAAGTGTGAAAGTGTGTTAGAACACTTTACAACACTTCAAATAAGGTATGATTAGGTTTATTTAATTCCCAAGGGCCCAAGACCTAATGTGAGTGTGTTAAACACATTACAACACTAATTCAAGGAAACATTAAGCTTAGTTTACAAGGAGGTCCCAAGCAAGTGTGAAAATTTCATCGATGACATTTTTTTGACACTACAAGTTTAAATTAGGTATAAATTTTGTGGTTTATAGTTTATGATTTAGGGTTTTTGGTTTATGTTGATGAATTTGTTTGCTAATAGAATTCAAAACTATAGAACTAATAACCTAATTACAATTATTTTAAACAAACCATAAAACATAATTACACACAAAAATATCAAATATCAAGCCAAAAAATGTAAAAACATGAACCTAGAGGTTTCTAAGGTGAAATATGTTGAAGGGAGGAGGTGGTGGTCATAATTTTGGGGTGTATACTACTCCAAAAATGTGTGCTTGTTGTCCTTTGTTACTATCTATCGCCTCAAAAAGTTCGTAGGTGAAAATGAGGCGACAATTGGTTTTTTATAGAAATAAATACCTTTTTTCAAAACGAGTACCTATTTCATAACACATACTTGTTATAAATGCATACACATTTTTCAATAGGTTCTTGAAGCATAATGGGAGCCCATTCGGATTTAAGATTGACTGCACGTTCCTAGGTAGATACCCATTTTTTGAAAATGAGTATGTATTTCATGCGGCTTTTGTTGGTCAAAATTTCCCCTTAAATGCACCCAACTTCTTGCTTTTACCCAATTATTGCTTCATTATTGTCCTTGTTTCTTCCTGAATTGTCCTATTCTTTCTTTCCACCGCTCTATTTTGTTGAGGAGTTCTAGGGGATGACAAATGCCTCTTTATTCCATGATCTTCACAAAAATTGTTAAACTCATTAGAGGTGAAATCTTTAGCTCTGTTGAACCTTAAGAACTTGATTTTCATATCCATTTCATTCTCAAACATAGCTTTAAATGCTTTAAATTTGTTTATAGCTTATTATTTTTCTTTGAGAAAAGTTACCCAAGTCATTCTAGAGTAATCATCAATTAACAACATGAAATACCTATCACCTTGAAATCTTCTTGTTATTGTAGGTTCACATAGGTCTATATGCACCAAATCCAAAGGTCCTATAATATAATATTCTTTGATATTGAACCTCTTTCTTGTTTGATTCCCAACCTAACATTCCTTGCAAACTGCATCGATAGGCTTTGTAATTCTTGACAGATCTCTCACAACTTGAGTAGATTTGATCCTCACTAGGCTATCAAAATTTATGTGACACATTCTTCTATGCCATAGCCAAATTTCATTGATTTGCATCATAAAACACTTACCATTGGCACCTTTGAGCTGATAAACATTCCCATATGTCTTTATTCTCGTAGCAACTAGAGTTCTAGATCCTCCTTTTTGAAGGGAAATGAAATCATCCTAGAATGAGCATCTGAGATTAGTAAGTGTCTTTGGTAACATTCATTTCTTTATATTACCTCAAAAACACACACTACTATGCCATAAAGTGAAATCAGACATAGTTTATTTCCCACCATTAATCTTGAGAGGAAATTTTATGCAATTTTAGATCTTTCAAGATCAACTAGCTTCAACAACATGCATGAAATAGATTCAATAAATAGAATCATTAAACATGAAAGATAGAGTAGAGAAAATAACACAAATATTTACGTGGGGAAAACCCTTTCTAGGTTAAAAACCCCACCCTCCAAAAGAATAGATCCATTGTATTATTCAACAACCAAATACACAGTTACAATAAAATTGTAGGATCTAAGTCTTTACATGGAGATTTACATCATATTCCATCTAGAGAAAATTTGATAGCATAACCTCTTTGAAGATCCAATTCACTATGGAAAATGTCACATACATAATTCTCAAGCATTACAAGAAAACTGTCACTCCAACTTCCATGCCAATTAAACAGTCACTGTATCTTCTATGAAGTTTTATCAGAAAGTCAAAGAGACTCTGAACCAACTCTCTTTGAATTCCCACTATCACCTCAATATGCCTATCACTCCATCAGAGGGACTCCTAGGTAGCTCCTTCTAATATGGTGAAGTCTCACTGATGACGTCCCATCAAAATGTCAAAGAGATGTTGTAGCAACTCATACCAATATAAGATCTTGCTGATATACCTTGTAACTTTGACTAGGTGGTCCCTACTGCCTACATGTCATCCATGTTAATGTCCTATAGCTAACGTCACTGGTGTGACTTGATACATCAACCAAACACTTGTCTCCACATGTCCTAATGATGTCATCCTTCACGGCCCTTTGGTCCCACCTTATCGGCATGTCAAAGAGAATAATCATTTTTTCTTATCAATATTCACCCTTTTCTCTAATGAGGTGCTATTGAGATGTTGAAGGGACTCATTATTATGTCTCACTGATATTCACCCTTCTCTAATGAGATGCTATAGTATTTCGAAGGGACTCATTATAATGTCCCACTGATATGTGTCTATCTCTTCGATGAAGTACTTATCAGGATGTCGAGGACACAAGCCACTAAGTCCCATTGAAATTCCCCTGTCAACCCGATGAACCTTTGACTGATGAAAACTCTTGTTACCTTTACCGCCAACTTGCCAGCTCTAGTTTAGATTTCCATGGTACTACAGTGTAGAAGATTTTTACTTGGCTAATGGTTTTCTTGATTTTAGAGAGCCTTAACTAGTAAGTTTGAGACACCTTTTTCTCAACATTCTCTCACTTGATGAAGAAATTACTGGCTCCTAATCAATACTCGAAGTCACTGTATCACCTTAGACACCTACAATAATGTCAAAGATGTCCACCATATTAGGAAACAGTTCTAGTCATCCTCCAAAGGAAAGGAACAAGCCATGGTGTATATGCACTTGTATAAAGAACACAAGCATCAGATCCAACTAATAGCAAAGGCTACAGAATATTGCCACCACTCCACTATTCTCACAAGCTATACAAAAGCATCAAAAAAATCAACTTCAAATCCCACAACCAAAACATAACTATGAATTCATCCTCCAGAAAACAAGATAGATACATCAGTTACAACAACAAGCAATAAATCAATTTCTCCCATCCAATTGACCAACCCACGTGACTGAAATTAGCACACACAACAAGTGCTAATCCATCCATCACCCATACCTAGAAGGTATCCACATAAGCAATCTCATGCCACCTACATAGTCAAACCATCAATGATCATAGCACATAGAAAGTGTAGCCATGTAGTACCAAGGACCAACCACAAATATTTACAAATCCTACAACCAACTACTACAAGAAACATCTCTCTCTACAATCTTCTACAACTCTCCCATGTTCTCCATATCCAGTAGAAGAAAAAGATACGAGAACCTCCATGTCATCACCCAAGAGACAACACATGACCACAAACTAGTGATCATCATAACTTCACAAATAAATCTCACATCTAAATTCATATGAATCTAAACATATAGGTAGAAGAATAAGATTAAAGAGAAAAAATTGCAAATCATAAACATGTAGCATGGCCTTCTATATACACATCTAAATGCCAACTATGTCAAGTAAGATCTCCTTCACAACCCTAATATACAAGTCATAACAACATCTAACCCCATTCAATCTCAAGAGATAAAACATAACATATGCATCATGTATCTACATGGATTTAAGCTTCTTTTAGTGTCAAAAAATGTAATCCTTTTTCACCCTTAATTTGGGAATAATTTATATAAAATTAACTTAATAATACCTTGATTTAGTGTTGTAATGTGTTATACACATTCACATTGAATCTAGGGCCCTTTTTAATAAAATGTACCTTATTGCAGGTGTCGTAAAGTGTTGTAACACACAAGTTTTCACACTTAGATCTAGGGTCTCATTAATTAATTATGGTTAACTAGAGTTTAATTGGCTCTTTAATTCAAATTCAAGCCCTCTTTTCAAGGATCTATCCCGACACCCAATAATGATATTGTATGACACTTAATTTCAAAAATTTGGTGTCCTGAAAAGTGTTTTTAGGATCCATTCACCTTTACTGGTGCAAGGTATCCTCTCCATATAGGAAACCCCTTTCTTTAAACTTTTTAGGTGGGTTTTTGATGTTATTTCACCTCCCTAAAGCTTGGTCTTGGAAATTGTGCCAGGACCCATTCACCTTTAGTGGCGAATGGGTCCTCCTTGATTAGGACAACCATTTTTTAATTTAATTATGGTGGGATCCTTATGATTTTAATACCCAAATCTAAGGTCAAATTGAATTATTTGAATTTTAGGGTTAGTATCTTAATTTATTGTCAATAAGGGTTTAATTCACATTGTTTCACCTAGAGATTTTATGAGAGCATCCTAATAATTTACAAGAGCATTATAGAAATTTTTTAAAGGAATTTCAAGGTAGATTTTCAAGAGTTTATCGCAGCATTTCAATATCATTTCCTCATGCCAAGGTTTTAGTGCATTCATACATGTTGAGCTAAGAAAGTTGATGTAGCATTGAAGATTTACTTGCAAGCATTGTTCACATCATATTCAAGAATCAAGATCTACATTCTTCATGGCCACTTCATGCTAGATTGAAAATTTATCTTACAAGATAAAATCCAAGGTATCAACATTGCATCATTTCATGTTTCATGCTTCAATTATATTATTTCATCATTTGGTTTAATTGCCTACAAGGGGTTTCACTTAGTGAAAGCCCTATTCACTAACAATCAACAAGTTTTTCTTCCCTTGAGTATGTGTTTGCAGATTCATAGGTTGAAGATCAGGTGGAGAAGAATTTTGGAGCAAAATTACAAAATTTGTCAAGTTGCAAAATCGTCATTCATAGTGCAAGATCACAGAAAGTTGTCTACAAAATTAATCTCCTACTTTCGAGAGCTAAAAAACTAGGAATTAAAAGTATAGACATTGAGGTAAAGGACCCAAAAATCAATTCTCTGAAACCCTAAAATATTCTCCACTAAAGGCGAATGAGTCCTCTATAGGGTTTGAAGTAGTGAAAATCAGGGATTTGGCAATGCAAGCTGGGAGGAATAAAACCCAAAAGTTGATTTACAGAACCCTAATAGGGACCCATTTGCCACTAAAGGCGAATGAGTTCTCTGTGGCCTAAAAATAACAAGTTTTCTATAATGTACACATCATTTCAAGCTCTCAAAACTCCCCTTTTCATTTCTATAATAGGTAGGATTAGGTTTTGATTGTTATTTTCCTGTTTTGAACCTCATAATTGAATTTTTCATAGTGAAAACTAGTGGCTCATCATCTTGATCCATTCACCTTGATGAACCCTATTTTTCTATGTTTCATTTTGGTGAACCTGATTCCTTTAAACATATTAATTTTTTATTTGGAGTGCATTAAAACCATAGATACTATTTTGCATTAGATTTGCATTGCATTTAGGATTTCTTCATTGTGCATTAAGTTAACATTTCATATAGGGCTTTAAATTTACATTCTTGCATTGTTTAAATTTGAAAAATTAAAAAAATTGCATGCATATTACATATTATTTGCATATTAGTGTAATTTTCATCATTCATATTAAAAAATTGAGTCAAAATTGCATTTCAAAAAATTTCATACAGGTCATCATTTACCCTTCACTTCACTTGCATTAGGTCATCAAATTCTGGAAATTTTCTCATAAAACTTACAGTTTGAAACTAGGCATAAAAAGTAGACAAAATAACTTAAAATTTGTTGTTTTCACCTATTTAAAACCTTGATTTGGGACCCATTCACCTTTTCTGGCATCTGAAAAGCATAAAAAATCACTCAAAAATCACCAGAAACATTTCAAAAATACCTAACCAAGACCCATTCGCCATTACTGGAAAATGAGCCTCTAATAGGTCCTTATTTGCATTTTTTAGAAATTAAAATCTGAATTTTAGGATTTTTCTTTTGCTATTACTTTCCTATTTAATTTTCTTTTATCAAATTTGTTTCATCAAGATCATTGCATTTAGCTTAAATTGCTTCATTTTAATGCATTGTCAAAATTCAAAATTGCATTCAATTTATTACTCATTTCAATAGATTTTACAACTTTGTGGAAAATATTCTCTTGCATATTTCAGTTCAAAGTAACTTGTTAGATGTATTTACTTTTCTTTCATTTTCAACATCATTACAACATTAAAGATAGATTATTTTACATTTTGTAATCATTAGAAAATGAAAAAAAAACCAAAAACATCAAAAGAAACAAACAAGAAAAGATAAGCCTTGGAGAAAGAATATCCTTCAAACCCTTTAGTTATGATGACTTTGACATGTTAGATGAATCCCTTGAGGACTTCATCTCACCTAGATCATCCACTAAATCTTTGATGCAAGAGGATGCAAGCGTAGACAATCATGACAATCATAATTGTTCTTCTCCCGATACCTCTCCTATTAGTGACAAAGACCTATCTTGGTGAAAGAAGATACAATCACTGAGAATCATGAAAGTCTTTTTTGTTTCTATTGGGAAGATAGTATGACACAAGAGGAAGAGATCATTAACACTACTTTACCTATTCTCCATTCATCTCCCAACACCTCCCCTAATTGTTAGAATGCTTTAGGTAAAGAGGATACAATCATGAGCAATCATGAAAAGCACATTTGTGAAGAGGACATGCTGGTGTCAGGAGATCCAATGATTGAATATTATATAATTATTCCTTTCCTTCCTAATGTCCCTAACATTTGGAAATATTTATTTGAACAAAAGGATTCAGTCATTGGCAAGCTTGAAACTCATAGTTATTCTTCTCTTGATGCCTCCCTTATTTGTGGTGAAGTTACTTTATAACATCTAAACATGGAATATGATGAATATGTTTGCTCCTCTCCTAAAAGCTCTCCTATTAGGGTAGATGTTCAGGCACAAGAGAGAGACCTTTGAAAACAAGGATGAAATCATGGATAATCATAACAATCAAAGTTGTCCTTCTCCTATTAGTGAAGAAGATATCTTGGTGTTAGAAGATCTAATTTATGAGAGTCGTAAAAATGTTATTGAAAAAGAGAATTACATCATTGGTAAACAAGAAAATCAAGCCATTGATAACTACCTTACTTGTGAAGAAGTCATTTTAGAAGAACAAACCTTTGAATATCATGAACATCTAGTTTGTTTCTCTCCTAAAAACTCTCCTACTAGGGAGGATATCATGTTGTAAGAAAATAGGGACATTGACACATGTATTTCAAACAATAGTGATGTGACTTCCTTAGGTTAAGATGATGAAGTTCCATCAGAATCCTCTTCAATGAGAAACCAAAAAAATAAGGACAATTGTGTTGAGGTTATGAACATTAAAAATCCCTTAAGTCCTCTAATTACTAGACCACCTAATCCTCAACTTATCATTCATCCACCCTCACAACAACCACAAGTTCAAAAAAACCCATACTTATCTTAGAACCACCTAAAAGGAAACTTGATAATGATAATGCTTCACAACAACTGAGTTACAATAATATTTCTCATATATATAACAAATTGTATACAATTAGGCCAATCTTGAACCTGAAATTTGTTTTCATTTCGAGAAAGAAAAAGAAAAGCACATTGAAGAAGTCACAAAATTATTGGAAGATGCTTTGAGTTCCTTTGATCTCATACATACATTCATGGGAAAATACAAGATCATAAAAAAATAGTCTAAAAAGGGAAAAGAAAAATGAGTAATGTCAACACAAAATTCAAAATCATCCACTTCAACCATCTTCAAAGAAAAGAAAACATACACAAAAAACATTATTGAAGTTGATTATTACCAACCGCCAAATACAAAAGAAATGCAAAAACTTTATGGAAGAGGTTATGAACTTATGAAACAACTTTGTTATAGTGGAAAAGGATGTGGTGCTAGAGAACAAGGTATCTATGTTCCAATAGAGCCTAACATGCAAGAAAAAACTAGGGGTCTTGGTAATTGTCCTTCAAAAGAAACAAAAACATCAGAAAAGCCTTCACTCAATATCAACACTCTTACAAAGATTCCTTCAAGATAACTTCAACTTTTGTGCATCTTGAACTGATAGATAGTACAAGTGGGAACATTTCATTAGATAGGCATCAAATTTATACTTTGTCTACACATTATAATCAATAACAATAGTTTCTTCTCCTTTCCATGTGATAGTTGTAGGATCATAGTATACTCACTATTGCATGTTTTACACTCATTGCAAATAATTTCATGTTTTCAAGGAGCAACATACCATCATCAATCCTTAGCTCACCTTTGTCCTACACTCAGTGGGGGCAAGGGGTTAGGTAGCTTTGTCCTTGTATATCACTTTTCATTATCTCTTTTGGCTAGTTGATCATCTTCCATATATATGTAAGAGCAAGCTTGGGATGTGGATGGCATACCTTAAGTTTGATCGCATGTGACATACTTTTCTTTCTAGGTTTAGCATTGTATTCTTGGGGGCAACTCCTCACTCCTTTTTCATGCATAGCTTTATTTTAGAAACATATGACTTGGCATAGGGTTTTCCGAGGAAAGATCTTATGTCTTATGAGAAAACATTGACTACTTTAAAGCAATTTCTCACAATAATGGTGTAGCAACCGCTTTAAAGTGGGGGCATACATAGATGACATCTTTTGACATATTTCATGGTATGATTTTTCTTTTTTCTTGTGATGTTTCCTTTTCTTGGTGGTTTCATTGGTTTTGATGTTTTCCAAGAGTGTATGATCTACTGTCATGGCATGATGCAAATGAGGCATCCCATGAGTGACAATCTGACACCCTTGACTTCTTAGGTCTCTTGGATACATTAGGCACAATTCTCCCTAAGAATAATACCTTTTACACGAACAAAGAAAAATCCCCTTTAACAAAATTTTACATTACAAAAGAATTTACAAAAGCATTACATTATGGTGCCTTATTAAAGTTGTCAGGACGATAAATTTGGTATGGTATGAGAGGATAATATGATTCTCTCATTTTCCACCTTGTTGGGATAACTCACCTAGTGGATAGATTGAGGTTCCACTACCCTAGAGTGAGCATACATATTTTGGGACAAATCACCTATTGGATAGTTAAGGTTCCACTACCCCAGAGTGAGTAGAATATGTTATGGACAAATAGTCTAGATGTGTTCCACATCATGTTGGACCATCAAAGCTTGATATTTTTTCTTGGACAAACATCCCCATTCCACATCATGTTGAAATGGTTGTGCTTGATCCTTTTGTTTATTTTTTTTGGCCTTTGACAAGGTATGGTTATGTATCTTTTTTATTGTTTCATATTAAAGTGTCTTGAATGTCTACTTTAGTGTGAGTTTGTTGTGGGGGAAACCTCTCACTCAAGTGTGGGAAAAATGTAGCATAAAAAAAGCAATCCTTTTTCATTATTAATTTGGGAATAATTTATATAAAATTAACTTAATAATACCTTGATTTATTGTTGCAATGTATTATACACATTCACATTGAACCTAGGGCCCCTTTATATAAAATGTACCTAAAATGTACCTTATTTAAGGTGTTATAAGGTGTTGTAACACAATTTCACACTTATCTAGGGTTTCATTAATTAATTATGGATAAGTAGAGTTTAATTGGCCCTTTAATTCAAATTCAATCCCTCTTTTCAAGGATCTATCCTGACACCCAATTATGATATTGTATGACATTTAATTTGCAAAATTTGGTGTCCTAAAAAGTGCTGCTAGGACCCATTCGCCTTTATTGGCACAAGGTGTCCACTCCACATAGGATACCCCTTTCTTTATATTTTTTAGGTGGGTTTTTTATGTTATTTCACCTCCTAGAATCTTGGTCCTAGAAATTGCGCTAGGACCCTGTTGGGTCTCAAAAATAAGGTTACAAGTCCTAAGAGGATGTCAGGCTCTATGATCAGACTTGCAATGCTTTTTAATCAACGAATGGAGTTAACCTATATGGTTGATGACTCCCTACACTTCAGGTTTTCCTAAACCTAGGTGGGTGGACCTTAATAGCTGAAGCAAATCTAAGGGTTGTGTGATTTAATTGGATTTAAGAATCTATCCTTAGTGGCATAAAGTGTGGCATAGATGAAGGCTTGTAAACTACTTCTATTCCTAATGTGATAATTGGAAATTTAGAATATGAAAATGGATAAGTAAGGTAGAATGAAATGTGAAGTGGACCAATGCCTTATTGGGTAGGCAGAGTCAATGAAGTTTTATGATAGGTGACTAGTATTGGTTACAAATCTAATTTTTTGCTACTTATGTTTGTTTATAAACTTTGTATAAATGTGGAAGAATGTGATTGAAAAACTCTACTTATTCATCTAATCGATCCTATCAGGTTACTGTGACTTATTTAAAAGGATTTTAATCCTTACTTGAAGGAACCAATTAAAAGGAATCACACAATGACAAAAAATGTGTATTGAAAAATGAAGTATATCATCAATCTGAATAACAAGATAATATTGAGCTAGAGATAGTATGGCAGTCTTATCAATTACAAGGATCTTCTTGCTAATCGAAATGTTACTTCCAAGTTACTGTAATCAATTAAAAGGATTTTAATTCTTTAATGGAAACCAATTAAATTTATTACACAAAAATAACAAATGTGTCTGATGAAATTGAATATTAACTTGGATATACAAATTCAAATAACAAAGAAATAACAGTGTGGAGACAACTAGATAGTTGTTCAAATCAACAAACAATAGACACCAATATAAATCCACACAGAATTAAAGATCTTCTATTGATTTTTGAAAAAAATTCATGCATGCATCATGGTCCTTTACAATATAATCTACATGATATTATGAAAATTCTTCTTTTTATATCTCTCTATTCTCTCCTTTTTCACTCTTCCTATTCAATCATCACATGTTCATCTTATATAGCAATATCTTGAAGAGGGTATACCTCTTCATAAGTGTCTTTTGGGACTTTAACAACACATAAACCATTAACATTAAGCTCTAATGAGCCACAAATGAATTTGTGTAATATGATCTAGGTAGGGTTAAGCACAAGATCATGATGGGCTAAAAAGTGGCAATATGATGGGTATGTGTAGGGTATGTGGTTGATGACTTTTTTTTACCCAAAATTGATGAAACGAATAGGGTTTTTAAAGGAAATTCTCAACTTTCTACCAATATAAATTATGATTTACTTTGAATTTAATAAATTATTATTATTTATTTTCTATTTTAATTACGACTAAAGCCTTGATTGATAGGTTGATTTAAAAACATCTATAGCTTTCAAACAATATCACATTTTTTTAATCTAAAACATGCATCAAATTCTATGCTTCACATAATATAGGATTAAAAAAAAAAAAGAATTTCACGAAGTTTTGACCAAGTTAAGGTTGTCAGACATACAATTTTTTATATGTTTTAAAAGTTGTAATAAAAAAATCATAATTAATTATTTACATGGAAAAAAATTACAAAAAAAATGCATCACATCGAGACATGAGTCCTCTACTTATATCTAAAATATTATAAAAAATAATTATCATTTTATTGTGGTTAGGGTGGTCAGACAGACACCTACTACTTATTTTTTCCCTGGAATTTAAGTACTACTGCATTGAAATTTCAAATTTTCAACAAATAGATTTTTAAAAAAATAAACCTAGTAGTTTAGAAACTACATTCAATTTGCTATAGATTTTATTCTTACATATGTTTAAAATAATATAGATAACTTATTCAAATCTTTACGTCAAGTTTCCTAACTTTTATTTTTCTAAATTTTTCACCACTTAAGGGCCTATTTTTTCCATGATGATCCGGCACATACCCATAGTCTTGACTCAAGTGTGTATCAACATCCTCTACAGTATTCCTCAAAACAATCTCCATAATAATCATTATTTCCAAACACTCACATGCCTCTTCTAATGTTGGATCTTCATCCTTAGCTGCTTCCAAGGCTCCCTCCAGTATTAGTCAACACTCTTTCATCCATTCATTCTGACTTTTCAGTTCTCCATTATCACTGAACAATGCAGGAACACCCTCTTTTGAAGCATCAATAAAATCTTTGGTATTTTCTTGAAGTTCCTTATAATATTCTTTATGTTTCCTTATCAAGTCTTCAACAGATGCAATGGTCCTAGTATCAGAAGTGTTTATTTTTTGTATCTCTTGGAGCTTTTCCTAAAGCCTGACATTTATCCTTTTATTTTCTTGAATGGAAGTGTTACTCTTGGAGTGAGTTATCCAATAAATTTCCATCCAAATCATCATATTAGTGTACCTCTTTTGGAGTATTGTAGAAAGAGTCTCAAACTTGGCCTTTTTCACTTGAGTGTGCATCTATTGATTATTCATCTGTAATTCCTCACACTTTTCCTTTGATTGGGAGCCTTCTCCTTGTGTCAACATCTTAGTGGATCCTTTGAATGTATCCTTGACTGTGTCTCTATTAAAATTATTTTCTTTAAGCATCCTTTCACTATTCAACTTGTAAATATCCCATTCTTTAATCAACATTTGAATTTGTGCCTTGTTCAGTTTGGCTATATTTATGCCAATATCAGTTGTGACCATAGGATCAGTTTCACCCACTTTTAATGTCATCACATGACCAAATGATTTCTATGTATCAATAATTACAAACTTCTTATGTGGGGGGTATAGAGCCTAGATTATAAGAGAATTCTCATCGGGATTGTATCTTGACCCAATGTACACCTTTGTTACCCCTTCTAAAATGAGCTTGTTTTTGGCATCATTATTATGCAAAAAACTAAAGCAGAGTTTAAGTCCAAACTAGGAAATATCATCACACTAGTCTCCTCTAATAATTTTCTTCCTTTCTCTGGAGTCATGTTCTTCATTTCATTCTCCACATCCACTTTCAATGTGTTCAAAAAATGGCTTTCATTACTGGGTGTGATGTTTGCAACTGATCCCCTTATTATTTTTCCCTTTTATTTTCACAACAAAGATTTAAATTTAGGAGAATTAATGAACTAGTCATCTAAAACAGAATATTTATAAGCCAATTGCCTAGCATCTATGTCAAATGATTCCCCAACTTCCTATTCTCTATTTGGAGATTGATACTCTTCAATCCTTAGTTTGGAAATCTTATCAGTTTGGCTTTGGGGTTAATTTTATTTAGAAGATTCCTCATTTCCAGAGGATAACATTTTTGCTTCTTGTATCTCCTTCATCTTTTGTTCAATTTCTCTATTGTAATTATCAATTTCCAATTCAACTTTTGTTTCTTCCATGTTTCTGATAATATCATTATGAGGATATGATATATGAACATATCCACCTAAATTCTCTTTTTTCCTAGAAAAATCAATAAAACCTTTAGGATCAAATCCTTTCCTTGGTCCAGCCTTCTTCATATTGAAATGTGACAATTTATCCAAAATGAGATCATATCCTTCTTTTGACACCACGGTAAAATCCCCAAAATGCAATGTACTAGGTATGAATGACTATTTTTCATATTCACTTAAGTTCATGACATTGGAATAATCCAGTTGCTTGAAAATCTCTACATATGCAATTCTGTCTAGCACAATCTTGGGTAATAGGAAAGGTATGTCTTCAAAACCATAAACCTTGGCCATAGTGGAATCAACATAGCAATACCAATCAACCCAATTATTACTTACAGTCGGTGGTCCATTGAAATCCTTAGGCCTTAAGAATCTTTTGATCTCATTAGACAATGAATAATCACAAAGGTGATCATAAAAATTGTACAATGTTTTGACAAAGTGTTCTTCAAAATGAACATAATTAGAATTGACAAATTTGTTGTCCCAAATGGAGATCCATAATTGTATTGGTAATGGCTAACCATCTTTATCCAATTGTGTGATTCTTAATTCCTTTGGCCATATTCCTAACTCTTGTCCATAGTACAATACCATGTGCATGACAAGGGAATAATGCTTAAAGTGCATTGTGGGAGATCCATTCTTGATGGCCATTAGCTTTGAGTCAATCCCTCTAGAAATGTGTGAAACATAATCAAAAGGTCTTGCATTGTGACATTGTATGTCTACAACGATCACCATTGGCTCTTTGGACATAAATTCAGAGACCTATGTTCCCATTATTTGACACACTGAGAAGTAAGTATGTCTTAAATAGGGTTCAAACAAATCAACATGAAAGGGAGGTCCATCACTATCCTCAAGTGGTACTATGTTTTCATCTTCTTTAGGCCTATGTAATGGTAACCTCCATCCTTTGTAGGTAGTGTCCATCCTCCAGTATTCCTTTTCTAAATCCTCATTGACTATAGGTTGATCACATGTGTCATCTAGGTTGAACACTTCACAAAGTGCAATTTTGGATACATGTATGAAAGAATCTCCTTGTGCATTAAAAATGGCTTTAAGGTTCAGGTCATAAGAGTTGGCCAAAAGTTTTATAAGTTCTATATTCATAAAGATGTTGGGAACAACCAACTTTCCCAAATTGTAATTCCAATGAGGGTTACACACTAGTTCAAATCTACTTCTTTGACAATAATGAAACATCAAAAATTTGTATCCCCTAATGGGGGTCCGCACATCACCTACATGTTTTCATTTATCTTCTAATATTTCTACATCAGGGCCTGCTCCCTCAATTGTGTAGACCTTCTAGCTTTTGGCCCTGAACCAAGAAATTGATCAATGAGGTCTTGGTTTATTTTCTGTTCTTTTGTTTTCAATTCTAGCCCCATTTTAGTTTTCTACTTCTTACTTTTAGACTAGCTACTTTCACCTTGTTGCTTCTTGTTTTTTGTTTTTGCAGAACTTGAACTTTCCATCTTATTTCTCTACAAGGTGGCAGAATTGAATTACAATCTATCAATTGCAAGGATATTTTGTATGCTTACTTTTATGTTTTTGTGTGCACTGAATTTCTTGACTTCCACTTGATCTCCCATCCTTCATTGTTGCAACTTTTGAAAATTCTTTTGGTTCAATCTCTTTTAAATTAGAAATGTTCATATAAGATTTGTTCATGCAACCATTAATGTTCGCCACTGGAAATGAATGCAACAGGTTTTCTGAATTTTGAAATTTTAGAGTGATACAACAATATTGCATCGATGGAACCCCTCTAGTCTTAGGCCAATCTATGTATTTTATTTGGCACCACCTTTGTTTATACATTCATAAATGATCACCAAGACTAATGGAATATCCTTTTGATATGAAGTGTCCCTTTTGTTCTCTTATTTGGTTGGGAAGACGACTTAATACTCTCACTGATATTATACAACTGCATTTTCTCTTTCTTCTCAATTCTTAACATTTTAGGGAGAACATTATGAAGTTTACTCAATATCAAGGTGGCCTAGACCATTAGAAACCCTTTTAAGAATCGCTCAGTGTCTCTCTGAAAAGTAGTGGTCATTTCATATTATCATCAGCCTGGCATGTATCATCGCTAAGAGAATAACATTCCTTTTTGATATACTTGGTCTCCCTGATGTGTTTCCTTTACCGCTTTGTTCATTTGGATAAGTCGGTGGGACTTTGCTTGAAAAAATTTCTAGTTTCCCTTATCGAAGTAACCCATGTAGGTTAAGAGATCTGAGGAACCCACTCTGATCATACATGTTTCTTTGATACAATTGTTCTCTTGTTTCATCGGCGAAAGTATATATGTTTCTCCCAGATAAGGTCTCCATTGACATGATGCACAAGGTCGATGTGATTTGAAAATTTCCCTCCAACTAGCTTGCTTTTGCTGATAAGATTTCATTGATGAAATGTTATGTACTATCTCCCTGATTATGTACACCTGTTATCTTTGGGATCTTTGATCATTGTAACTTTATTCATCTCTTCTCAATATGCAAAAAATATTCAAATAAAGGGCTAGGACTTGATAATCAAAAAGACATGCACATGATCTTCTTGATAACAATCAATTGCTCTTATATTTTTTGCTCAACTATGATCAAGGAGATGCTTATATGCCAAAGGCCATATTCATGGGATCATGGGTTATGAAATGGATTTGGTCACATGAATTTCTACATTTTATGAAATCAAATGTAACAAATAGTGAATAGGATTTTTAGTCCTAACAAACCCATTCACCTTTAGTGGCAAATAGGTACTCCTTGAGTAGGACACCCATTTTTGAATTTAATTGTGGTGGGATCCTTATGATTTTAATACCCAGATCTGAGGTCAGCTTGAATTATTTGAATTTTAGGGTTAATCTCTTAGTTTAGTATAAATAAGGGGTTAATTCATATTGTTTCACCTTGAAATTTTATAAGAGCATTCTAATACTTTACAAGAGCATTATAGAGAATTTTCAAAGGAATTTTAAGGTAGATTTTCAATAGCTTATTGCAGCAATTCAAGATAATTTCATCATGCCAAGGTTTTAGTGCATTCATAAAGAAAGATCTTTCTTTCATAGAACCATCTAATAGAAGCTCAAGATCCATGTCTATGAAAGAAATATTAAAGCACCTAAGAGAAATAATGGGCATTAGCTCTCAAGAAATAAGCTAATGAGTAGAACAAGAGTGGGGAATGAGAATTCTCCTCCAAGATATGCAATCCATCATGACTCCTCCAAGAGAAATCTCCTCATAGGTCTCTATTGAACTCACGTCCAACCAAGGTGTAGGCTTCTTGGAATTTCTATTGAAATCTCATCAAGAGTAACCATCTCAACGGAAATTCTATCATCTCAAGAGAAATATAGCCCCACCTCATTCTAAATGTATTCATGAGCACCTACAAAAAATTGTCTCATGCTAAACTCCAAATGCATCACTGCACTATCATGAAGTTCTCAAGCATATGACCAATGCACCCAAAACACAAAGAATCACCAAACCACTACCAAAGCTCCAATCATCTAAATCAGGAACTTATCATGACATCATGATCTAAGCATCCCACTTAGGATATCACATGCTCCAAGTGAACACAACATGGTCTCAAGAGCAATGTATCATGTTGAAACTCTAATGCGTAAACAAGAGTATACCATGACATAAAATAAGAAAACTCTAAACCAATATCACCTATCAAGCACCACCAACACCTTAGCTCAAAGACCACAAGATTCCTCCATGGCTCTAAGATTCTACACATCTTCAAATAGTGTACATACAAATGCAAAAGAACCCTTCTACAACAATAAGATCTAAGAGCTCCTCCTAGTAACATGTACAACACTAAAGAAGATCATTCATCCATAGTCACTGTTAAAGCTCCCACGTGACAACTGAGATCTCCAAGCATCATGAGAAAACATATCCTAATCTAAAAATCCTCCAAGGAAATACACTAGAACATGTCCATCTGACAATAATACCAAGTTGCACCAGGATCTCCAAAACAAGAAGAAATACCATCACTATCAAAAACTTACACCAAGTTGTGTTTCCAAGCTATGCAAGACATTGTGATATATATGCTACAAGTCCCAATAACTAACTATCCAATTAATCAACATCATCCATTCTCTCATCCCAAATCAACAAACCAATGCACAAATGGCCACAATCAAGACCAACCGATATAGCCTACATCAACATTGAATCAACCTCATGGATATAGATAGTCCACTTCTGAGTTATCCCACTATAATGAATAGGCTGTACACACATACAAAACTACATAACTCATAGATCCAATATAATGAAACATGCAAACCCATCATTCACATCGGAAATAGAAAAACTAATATTTGAAAGAGAATAACCATGTAGACAACATGACTCTAGCACCATATAAAGCTCAGATGTGATTTTCCAATTTTGTACACAATGAGCATCAGAGTTAAGGATTCCACCAAGCATCATAATAAAAATGTTGAGTGTCTAGTCACGTACAAACACTCCCATGCAGAGAAAGAAATTTCACCTCCTCATACCATGCACGAATTATGAATGCAAAACTAAAACTATCTCATCTAGTACTTAACACCCCAAAAGCCAAGGTCTAGAAAATAGCTTAACCGTAGCTACACAAAACCACAAGTTTTTTTCTTAACCCTATAAAACCTACAAAACCACTGTTTTTGAAAAACACCTATGTGCATTCACACCCACTTGACATCTGGAAGACTCAAAGGTCTGAAACAAAAAATACCATAACAGTTAAACCAGAATAATGTATTATCATAGATGAGCATAACCCTATCTATTTTTTTACAAAAATATATTAAACCCTTAGATCCAAGGAACATGAATTTGAGCCATGCAAGTACAAAGATTCCATAAAAGGAAAACATAGTTCAGGAACTCCAAGCCCATTTTAGGCCAACTCCACAACCACCAACATGCACATGCATTTGAGGGAGACAAGCTATTGCAGAAGCTTCTAGATCATCCAATGATCAACTCCATAGCCTACATGCAATCGAGATAACAAAAATAATTCCTTCCAATACAAGGAAAAAACACCCAGCATAAGAAAATTACTCCATAGCTGAAAAAAACCCAAGCTTCTCCATATCATCAGGGAGCCTCTCAAATAGACACCCAATATGAAATTTTTCTACAACACAACCACAAAGAAAAAAATCCCACCCTGTGCATCAGGATTATTTTGCTATCAACTACAAGCTTAAGATCACATCATATCAATATGACCAACTCCATTTTCTCCATCTTCACCATCCTTCAAGTTGTGTGTTATCACCTAAAACTAAAACAAACAAAAAATGAAAAAAACTTCCACTCACCAAAGGATCAATCTTCAACTGATTCTTTCATATTTCCTCAAGCTTTCTAGACTAATAAATCTTCATAGAAGGAATAACTAGAACTAGAAACACTAGCTCTAATACCAATTGAAGGGAAATGAAATCATCCTAGAATAACCATCTAAGATAAGTAAGTATCTTCAATAAAAATCATTTCTTTAGATTGCTTCTCAATCATGTACTAGGGTATGTGCAGGATCATGGTATGCCAAACAACCCCCTTAAGTGGCAATGAAAATTCAGAAAAATCAGAGTTAGGCAACTTGACGTAAAAATTTGAATAAGTTATCTATATTATTTCAAAAATATGTAAGAATAGAATCTGTGGGAAATTGAATGTAGTTTCTAAACTACTAGGTTTAACTTTTTAGAAACAAAATCTATTTGGTGAAAATTTGAAATTTCAATGCAGTATTACTTAAATTTCAGGAAAAAAATAAGAAGTGGGTGTCTGTCTGACCACCCTAACCATAATAAAATGATAATATTTTTTTATGAGATTTTAGATATAAGTAAGAGGACTCATGTCCAGATGTATATTTTGTAATTTTTTTCCAAGTAAATAATTAATTATAGATTTTTATTACAAATTTTTAAAATATAAACATTATGTCAGGCCACCTTAACTTGGTCAAAATTTCATGAAATTCAATTTTTTTTTTTTTTTTAATCCTATAGTATGCAAAGCATAGAATGCTTGGCCTTGTTTTGGATTCAAAAAATATGATACCGTTTGAAAGTTATAAATGTTTTGCAATCAGCCTATCAATCAGGACTTTTGTCATAATTCTAGTAGAAAATAAATAATAATAATCTACTAAATTCAAAATAAAACATAATTTATATTGGAAAAAAGCTGAGAATCTCCTCTACAAACCCTTTTCATTTTATCAATTTTGGCTAAAAATAAAGTTGTCAGCCACATGGGCGAAGTCCGGAAAAACAAAGCTGTTAAACACGTTTTTTGTGTTGACTTTTTAAGATTGGTATCTCTTAACCAAAAACCAAAGCAAACCCGAGCCTATTCCCTAGGCAATGAATTTTGTGTCAGACATATCGGATATCCGATTTGTTAACATAGCATTTTAAAAAATTTCAAGACTTTATAACATATTCAATATATCTCATTTGTAGTTTATAGTTTATTTTAATATAGTTAGTTTATAATATATGATTTGGTTTATATATGATTTTTAAATAGTGTATAGTTTATAGTTTATGTTAATATATCTAGTTTAGAATATACAATATTATTTATAATTTAATATATATAATCTCTTACAAAACTATATAATATATAATATATTATATTATTTGGTATAATATGTTTAAATAGTAAATTTCTATATTTTAGTTAATATATATATTACTAATATATA
>VDFB02137365.1:19363254-19439644 GCA_007258455.2 Sequoia sempervirens
GTATGAAAAATGTGGTAGCATAGAAAAGGTAGTGAACTATTTGAAAAAATGCTTCAAAAAAATGTGGTCTCATGGTGATGGAATGCCATAACTAATGCCATGACAAGCAAATTGCTATGGATTGTCATGGAATTCCATCACCATGAGACCACATTTCTTTGAGGCATTTTTTGAAACAGTTCACTGCCTTGTCTATGCTATTGCTTACCATTATGCTTTGATAGATCTTTTTCAAGCATCCATAACTTGTTCATAAGCAAGTCTGTTTTAGGGTTTTAGCTATAGCAGCAAGGTAGTGAACTGTTTGATAAAATGCTTTGGTAGACATGTATGAAAAATGTGGTAGCATCGACAACTGTCACTATTTGATATTTATGCAGTTGTAGTATGTTTTGTGCAATGTAATCAGCGATATGAATATAACCAACAAAAATCTATTTTCTATAATTCATGGATTGAACTCTGTATTTTATTTTCTCTCAATGTTTGTATGCTATGGAAATGCCATTACATTTTAAAAAAAAGTAGTTTCTTACTATTTTTCTTCAATTTTTTATGTTTTTTTGCAAATCTACCAAAAAACCCTAGTTTTTTCTACCAAAAAACAATATTTTGAAAAAAATCAATTAAAAATAAACAAATCTAATTGAAAATTTGATTAAAAATTAAAAATTTTACCTGATAGAGGTGGATTCCAAATCGGATATCGGATTTCGCTCTCCACTATGCGCCCCCCGCCGATGAGCCGAAAATAAAAATGAATGAGTTTTGGTCGCGGCTTTTTTTTATATATACAGTTGACCAAAATCGGATATCCGATTTGAATCGGATATCCGATTTGGATCGGATATCCGATTCCTTTTGCTTGTGTCAGAATGAGATTTAGCCTTTTGCTTGGGTCGGAATGAGATTTGTTTTACACTGAACAAAATCGGATATCCGATCCAAATCGGATATCCGATTCCTAAAACTAAGTTTTCCCTCTGTCTCGGTAGTCACCCCAGCTCCAAAAAGTCAACTCACCATTTTCGCGTTTTTGAGTCGTAGAAACACGTATTTTTTCCTCCATTGCCACTTTTTGGCATACCATGATCCTGCACATGCCCACTAATATGCCATAAAGAAAAATCAAACATAGTTTATTTCCCACCATTAATCCTTAGAGGAAAGTTCATGCAATTTTAGATCTTCAAGATTAACTAGTTTCAACAACATGCATTAAACAAATTCAATAAAAATAATCATTAAACATGATTCAAGATAGAATAGAAGAATTTAACATTGAAAGGTTGAATTTTTTGCTTCTATTCTTGGGAGATAGAATAGCAATCTTCACACACTCTCATTCAAGGAAAACCCTAGAGATCTCAATCTAAAGTATGCAAAGGAGAGAGAGATCTTGCAATAGGGTTGTCCTAGGGTCTAGTTTTAATCCAAAAAGGGGTTCACCACCAAGCTAGGGCTTGGAAATACAAAATAAATACAAGACCTCATGCTCAAACCTAATGCAATGCAAAATTTCACTAAATGACCTAGAAATTGCATGTAAAATAGAATAGAGAACTACAAGATTAGAGGTGTGCACTTGGAAACCTGAAGAAGGATGGAATGGGATCCAATACACTAAAAATCCTAAAATTTTGGCACATTGGGACTCATATGCTAGTCTAAGCATATCAATCCTAGACAAGGGTTTCTGGTTTGGAGCAAGTCTTTGGTAGTGTAGACTCAGGATCTGCAAAAGTCTAGAAAAATGCTTGTAGTGGGACTCATACGCCACTTATGGCATATCAGTCCCATGCCAATTTTTTGAGAATTCAAAGTTCAAATTTGTGCTCCAATCTATGTTCTTCCCTTTCAAATATATTTTCAAATCTGAATTTGTAAAAAAACCTACAAAATAGAATATAGACTTGATTTGCTTATGTGGGGTTTTCCTCGGTCAAACCCCTAGTTTGGTAGTTAAAACTTGATAGAAACGATGAAACATGAATGCAAATAGGAACATAAACCCTAACCTTAAGTGTGTCTATGATTAGGAAATCTAAAATGCAATGCAACTGTATTCTGATGTGCTAGAATGAGATGCATGAATGAAAAAGGAAGATGAATGATTCACTTTGAGAGATCTCTAATCACCCCAAAAGATCCCTAATAATGCTTGTACCTTCCTTAAAAGCTGAATGTAGAATGATAATGGAGGATGGAATCACTTATGAAATAAGTCATTAGGCTTGGCTTGATAGCTAGTTGCATCTCCCTAACCTAGAATACATCATGATTCGCCATGTAGGCAACCATGATCAACCCTTGATAATGCTAAATCTTGAATGAAAGTGAGATTGAAGACCTACAAAACCACTTTGATGCCGCTCCAAGACTTCAACTTTGCTTTCTCTTGAAACATGAATTCTCTTGTGAAAGAACGATTGAAGAATTTTGAATACTTGGGTATGTCCAGGATCATCATAGAAAAAACAAGCCCTTAAGTGGCAAAAAATTCAAAAAAGTCAAAGTTAGGCAACTTGATGTAAAAATTTGAATAATTTATCTATATTATTTAAAAATATGTAAGAATAGAATCTGTAGAAAATTGAATGTAGTTTCTAAACTACTAGGTTCAAATGTTTAAAAAAAAAAAAAACTATTTGGTGAAAATTTGAAATTTCAATGCAGTAGTACTTAAATTCAGGGGAAAAATAAGAAGTAGGTGTTTATCTGACCACCCTAACCACAATAAAATGATAATATATTTTTATAATATTTTAGATATAAGTAGAGGGATCATGTCCTGATGTGATGCATATTTTTTTGTAATTTTTTTCCAAGTAAATAATTAATTATGATTTTTTATTACAACTTTTAAAAAATAAAAAAATCGTATGTCTAACCACCTTAACTTGGTCACAACTTCATGAAATTCAATTTTTCTTTTTTTAATCCTACAGTATGTGAAACATAGAATGTGATGCATGTTTTGGATTCAAAAAATGTGATACCATTTGAAAGCTATAGATATTTTTCAATCAACCTATCAATCAAGACTTTAGTTGTAATTTGAATAGAAAATGAATAATAATTACTTATTAAATTCAAAGTAAAGCATAATTTATATTGGTGGAAAGATGAGAATCTTCGTTAAAAACCCTTTTTTGTTTCATCAATTTTGGGTAAAAAAAATTCGTCACATACCCATCATATTGCCACTTGTTGGCCCATCATGATCCTGTACATACCCACTTGGATCTTGAAATTGCTCTTAAAAATGCTTTCTTAGATGAAATAATGACTTAGAAGCTTGCTTAGATCTCAAAAGCTGACATCAACCAAAAATTTGAATTAAAAAGTTGAATTTCCCACTCAAACACTAAAAATGCCCCAAATGGGACTCATACACCAGACATGGCATATCAGTCCCACCCTAGATTTTCGGGGTGGGTTGTTAGAAATTTAAGTTCTTTTGATGATTTTGTTAGTTTTTTAGTTGAAATGAGCCTCAAGATCTAAAATAAAGGGTCTTAGGGGCATATTAATGATGATTTAAAGGGGTATTTAATGCAAAGGTGCTAAAATAGGTCCAAATTAAGCGTGAAATTGCACTATTTTCAAGAGTGTACAAGTTTTCTACACTACAAGGGTATGTGTAGGATCACGATGGGCCAAAAAGTGGCAATATGATGGGTATGTGGCTGATGACTTTTTTTTACCCAAAATTGATGAAATGAAAAGGGTTTTTAAAGGAGATTCTCAGCTTTCCACCAATATAAATTATTCTTTACTTTGAATTAAATAAGTAATTATTATTCATTTTTTATTCAAATTATGACTAAAGTCTTGATTGATAGGTGATTGAAAACATCTATAGCTTTCAAAAATATCACATTTTTTAATCCAAAACATGCATCACATTCTATGCTTTGCATAATATAGGATTAAAAAAGAAAAATTGAATTTCATGAAGTTTTGACTAAGTTAAGGTGGTCGACATACAAGTTTTTATATTTTTTAAAAGTTGTAATAAAAAATCATAATTAATTATTTACTTGGAAAAAATTACAAAAAATATGCATCACATCGAGACATGATTCCTCTACTTACATCTAAAATGTTATAAAAAATATTATCATTTTATTGTGGTTAGGGTGGTTAGACGGACAACTTCTTATTTTTCCCCTGAAATTTAAGTACTACTGCATTGAAATTTCAAATTTTCACCAAATAGAATTTTTTTTTTAAAACAAACCTAGTAGTTTAGAAACTACATTCAATTTTCTACAGATTCTATTCTTACATATTTTTGAAATAATATAGATAACTCATTCAAATTTTTATGTCAATTTTCCTAACTTTGATTTTTCTAAATTTTTTGCCACTTAAGGGCCTGTTTTTTCCATGATGATCCTGCACATACCCACAAACACAAATATTTATGTGGCGAAAACCATTTTGGGTAAAAACCCCACCCTCCAAAAACATAGATCCATTGTATTATTCAGATACCAAATACACAGTTACAATACAATTGTAGGCTCTAAGCCTTTACATGGAGATTTACATCCTGTTTCATCTAGAGAAAATCTAACATAACCTCTCTGAATTCAATATCTCCTCATACCAATCCAATGCACTATAGAATTACATACATAAATCTCAAGCATTATAAGAAAACCATCCAACTTCCATACCAACCAAACGATCATTGTCTCTTCTATTAAGTTCTATTAGAATATCAAAGAGACTCTAAACCAACTCTTTGAATTCCCACTGTCTCCTCGATATGCCTATTGCTCCATTAGAGGGACTCCCAAGTGACTCCTTCTGATATGATGAAGTCTTGTTGATGAAGTCCCATTAGAATTTCGAAGAGATGTTATAGAAACTCATACCAATATAAGAAGTTCTTGTCAATATACCTTGTGTCTTTGACCGGGTGTTCCCTATTGCCTACGTGTCATCCTTGTCAACATCATACAACCAATGTGACTAGTCTGACAAGATACATTGATGACACACTCATTACCACGTTTCTTGATGATGTGATCCTTCATGGTCATTTTTTCCCACCTTATTGACATGTCAAAGGGTATGTACAGGATCAGGATGTGCCAAAAAGTGGCAATATGATGGCTATTTGTAGGGTATGTGGCTGACGACTTTTTTTTAACCCAAAATTGATGAAATGAAAAGGGTTTTTAAAGGATATCATCAGATTTACACCAATATAAATTATGCTTTACTTTGAATCTAATAAATAATTATTATTTATTTTCTATTTGAATTATGACTAAAGTCCTGATTGATAGGCTAATTGAAAAACATCTATAGCTTTCAAACTGATCACATTTTTTGAATCCAAAACATGCGTCACATTATATGCTTTGTATACTATAGGATTAAAAAACAATGAATTTCATGAAGTTTTGACCAAGTTAAGGTGGTTAGACATACGAGTTTTTATATTTTTCAAAAGTTGTAATAAAAAATTCATAATTAATTATTTACTTGGAAAAAAATTACAAAAAAATATGCATCACATCTAGACATGAGTCCTCTACTTATATATAAAATCTTATAAAAAAAATATTATCATTTTATTGTGGTTAGGGTGGTCAGATAGACACCTTCTTCTTATGTTTTCCCTGAAATTTAAGTACTATTGCATTGAAATTTCAGATTTTCATCAAATAGATTTAAAAAAAAAAAAAACCCTAGTAGTTTAGAAACTAAATTCAATTTGCTATAGATTCTATTCTTAAATAATTTTGAAATAATATAGATAACTTAAATTTAAATTTTTACATCAAGTTGCCTAATTCTGATATTTCTAATTTTTTTGCCACCTAAGGGCATGTTTTTTCCATGATGATCCTGCACATACCCATATGATTTAGGAAGAGTTTCTAATACCTTCTTTACCACCTCATCTTCTTGTAGTTTTCCACCAATTCCATTGATGTAATTGAAAATTTCATCCACTCTATGCATGCAACTTGCAATATCTTCATCTTTTGACATCCTTAGGGTTTCAAAAATAGTCTTCAAATTCTACATCTTTGCTTACTTTATTTTATCATCTCCTTCATAGGAATTTTCCAACTTTTTCCATATTTATTTAGTAGATTTGTAGCTCATAACCTTCACAAGTTTTGAATCAGCAAGACCGCTCAAAAGAGCATTCTTTGCTTTTCCATTGTTCTCATATGTCTTGACCTCATCATTAGTTGTTAGACCATTAGTGCCTGCATGGTATACACATCCTCAATTGACTTCCAAACTCCAGACCCTAGGGAAACATGGAAACCTTCCATCCTATTTTTCCAAAATGCATAATTTGTCCCATCAAACAAGGGAGCCTCCTTCTTGTGTGCCATCCAAATCTACCTCAAGCAATTAAGCTTCTTCTAAGGAACCTTGCTCTAATACCAATTATTAGATGCACATGACAACTAAGAGGGGAGTGTGAATTAATTATACATTAAAACATTCAAAATCTCAATATCTTTTCAAACCCTTAACAACCATTAAACCCTTAGTCAAATTTAGTATGAAGGTAAATAAAAATAGCAACACACCAAAAAACCATGCATAATAGAACACCAAATTTACATGGAAAAACCAAGAAGGGGAAAACCACAATGAGGATTAGCTCACAATATAAGGTAATAGAAACATTGAATACAATAGGATCACTACCAAAGGGCTCACTACCCATTAGAAAGAAGGGCTCTCTACCAAAAGACTCACTATCTAGAAGAAAAAAGATAGAATAAGGGGTCACTCACTACTAATTTGAATTGTTAACAATGCATATCTCTTATGCCAAAGGTACAATTCCACTAAAGCACAAACAACTCATTCAATAAACTAAAATTTAGACACCTTTTTCTCGTTGCATTTGGGAGTCATAGGCATTAAAGCTCACAGTCAGATCACCACACTTGATCACTTTTGCATCTTTTGCATCTCACACTCACTTTGCGTAATCCACACAACATATCACCTTGTATTTATACCATCCTCAATGTAAAACAATCTCAATTAAATCTAGCTTAAGGAAATGTATGCACCTCAACGATGCAACATCAAATATGTTGGCACCAAAAGATTCCATGATGTAAATAAGTAAAGGTAGACCATGCCATTAAATCTACACTGACACACTTCTCAACACTTCCACAAAAAACAATCATCCTCTACAATTAGCACTAGCATTCTAGGTCATCCAAACCTTCACTAACACTAACAAGAGACCACACACATGCCTCTCTAGGTCTGTAAACATCTCGCAGACCACCCAAAACAATTCCAAAACATCTTAGAATACTCCACATAATTATAATATTTTCCACTACTACTACAACCACTTGAAACTTAAGAACACATTTATTTTGTGCAATAAGACACATTGGAACAAACATCCAACACACTAAACAACCTTCATAAACACCAAAGAGCCTAAAAATTCAAGGGTAGGTAGATATAGAGTATATAAGCACATTCCCAGATCCACAAGATGTAATAACCTCAACCTCTCAGACCAAGGTTATTATCGATCATCCACGTGATTTAACTTCTGATACTTATATTAATTTGGTTCTGTTACTGATTTAAACAGTCCAATATTTGCATACTTAATTTAACAACATCAAACCAACTACCATGACTTCATTTTATTGCAAATCCTTAGAGCATCATATGTTATTATTCTATTGAAGCATAAAGCATATAATTCTTGAATAGTAACTCTGCATTTAGATATGTCTCATTGACAACTTCCATCGACTAAATAGACATTGAGACCTTGAATATTTTCATTAACAGAGGAATAGAAATTAACAGTTGATCATAGATTGTTCAAAAAATATAGTTATACAGGAATCACTACAGATTATCACAATTCCCAAACGTTGTTGGAACCATAATAGATTCTACATCTGATCCCATAGCGGCAAATGGCAAGACACTAATTTCAAACTCCATATTAAACTCAAAATTGCTAATGTTGATATAATGATGCCTTCCAGAAATGACTGGGAAATGGAATTCCAAACATTATCATAAGCATTCGACTAATGGATTATAGAACATCTTCAGAAGCACATATTATACTGCTCAACGTAATGCATATATTATAACCAATCAACTCAAAATAGGAAAACGTTACTCACACGGATACACGTTACGACACAAGCAGTGAAATGGGATATTGTATTGGACATACCCATCTTTTGATAATGAGTTCTGTGAGAATTATTAATAGTCTCGGTGTCTCCTTCTGCCAGATGTTTATAGTTCTCATGTTGACAATAGCAACATAGGTATTTGGCAATAGAAGATTGCTCACCTAGTGTTAAGAGTCAACCTGTTATCATAACTTATGATAACACCAAAGCACTTCAGAATGACGGATTTGTGGAGATTCTCGACACCATGAAGTTTCGCATAGATACGGAAATGGCATCCAAACCGATAAAATAGTTATAAGCTTTTGTTCCAGCCGTTATCAGTCTTTCCATTCATCACGCGATGACCACCAAAATTGGAGAGGTTTGTAAGATCCAATCAACGCTGGTAATTTTAGATGGAAATCTTCAAAATCTATGGAATCCCAATCCTCCTCAGACCTGCCCCGACCATTGTTCACTTTGAAAATGCCGCTATAGATTTATATTGAGAACTATACACAGGAAAGCACGCACGAATCCACCACTCCAAACTGTCTCCTATTGAACACAATATGAACATCGACAGTTCCAACAAAGAAGAATACACATCGTTGGAAAAAATACACAACACAATATAATCTCCTAGCACCACTAGAACTCTGACATACCAATACTCTACTTGTGTGCCTAGATTAAGAGGCCCGATTTCTGAGATTTGGTCTATTATTTGCGTCAATCAACAAAGCAATGATTTCTTTTAACCGTTGGTCAAATATTTATACAAATGCCATGTTCAGGAGTTTTGTCCTTCCATGGCTATGAAATCTTGAGAGTTTTTGTTCTTAGAGATCTCCATATCGAAACAAAACACATTCAATTCTCCATGATAATCTTTTGTCGGCTCTCAAAGCCCATATAACTTCACCATATTCAGTTTGCGTAACTGATTCTTTTTTACGGACTTTGGAAAGCTATAATTCATTAAATATTTCATGGCACTCTTGACTTTATAAAAGCAATAGTTTAGTCATTAATATTTAATAAAGGCATATTTTACAATTAATTAATTAAATAATAAAAAGTCTTTTAAATAATAAAGAAAATTTAATATTTAAATAATTAATCAAATCTTTTTAAAGCCTTATTAAAACAGGGACATCACACAAGACAAGAACCTTCACTATGGAGAAATGTAGAGCAATCTCATTTCTCCCAAACATCTTGTTTCACTAGATAGACATACTGTCAAACACAAATTTCACTAAAAAATGATCCAAAACTTGAAACTCTATATATAGAACCTATGAACACCTCTTATCATCATATCCAAACCATTAAGGCATATCTTAAACCATGAAGAAATGTGGAGCAGAACACTGAAAACCACTTTGTCACACTAAACTCTCTTTTATTCAATTTTTCTCAAAAGCACTTGGTAACCAAGTGAACCAACTATATCAACAACACTACTAACATCTCTACAACACATCTACAATATTTTCATTTTCTCTCATCAGCTATTGTACATCCAACTATCTCTCCAAACACTTCTACAACTATATATTGAAGTAAGACATCAATGACAACACCAACATTATGTTGACACCAATACCAACAACTCTAGGCTTCCAACAACTTCAATGCTAGGGGTTCATGAAATCAACACTAGCAGCATTCCAAAATTCTCTTCATACAAGGGGTTGACATCAATGACCACCTAAACTGACAAACAACTCAAGCTTCCAACAAATTCAACAAACCCCTTCTCAAATTTTTAAGGTTTTCTTCAATTAGGGTTTTAGGCAGTTCAAATATAGAATCTTCATACTTTTTGTAGGTTTTGGGCTAGATAATATTTTTGGTATGTTTTGGAGCTAAATGGACCTCATAATTGCATTCAAGAGGTTGAATTGATGAGTTTTGACTATTAATTGAACCTATATTTATATATTAAGAACTTTTGAGGCAATTTTTTTGTACATGGGCATGTACAACTCCTGCATGGTTGTACCATATGGTTTTTAAAAATAATTTAAAAAGTTAAGAAAATTTTCCCAATGCATGCAGAGTGGCATAGTAACCGTATAGTGGCATCGAGGAGGTAGCATTCCTTCACTCCTTGCCAGACAATAGCTAATGGAGCACTAATGGCCCATAGACCACTATAGTAGCAACTAAGCCACTAGTCACTAGCAGTTGCAAAGCTACTAGTGTCTCTACCAACCACTCACCACTCTAGTGGCGATGGGTGGGAAAGGGATCTTTTTTAACTCCTTCTAATGTTGAAGGTCACATGACTGACCAACCCCTAGGGGGGCTATTTTTTCCACTAATGCCCTAATTGAGCTATTTTTTTCCAAGAGGAATAAATTTTTGCTCAAGTATTGAAATTGGGTATACAAGATAACATCAAATTTTTTTTTAATGAAATATCTAGTCGTGTAGGTCTCATCACCATTTTTTTTCCTAGTATATATTTTACTTCCTATCAAAGTCATATGTGTTGTTTTCAATCTCAAGCTCATAATTTTTGACTGATTCCTTCATTTTCATAATTCTTGCAATATTAGAAAGGTCTTTTAGATATTTTTATAGCTATCCATATAGTTTTCCCATATTTTTATCCAAGTACACTTTATTTTATTTTTTGTTTTCACATTTTGGTGAATTACTTGGAAATTTTAGCTCTTGGAATGTTTCTATTTGTGTGGGATGATTTTTTTTATTGTTCTACATGTATTTCCAATTGTTTTCCCTATTTGGGTATTTTAGACATTGTTTCATGTAATTTCTATTTTGTAGGTGCACTAAGATAAATGCTACTATTCTATTTACTTTTGGTTATTTTTGCACATCCTATTGTACCTTCTGTACTCGCATTATGATATAAAGTTTCATGGGAGCGTTTGTGTCATGCCTTGTTTTTTCCATCACACATTTGTCAAGTGAGTGTCGCTTCCATTAAAGTATCAAATCCTGGTGATTCTTTCCTTATGTTTGTGTTCATGTTCAAAATATTCTTGATTCTTCTCCATGCAATTCTTAGTGACACACAATTTTAGTGGATGTGTTTTAGATCTCCCTTTTCTACATTACAGGGGCATTTCTATTATTTGTGTTAATGCTTCCTTTGTCTCAATTTGGAGTGATCTAAGTATTTAGTTTTTTTCCTATGTACTAGGTGGATGCAATAATGTGTTACCCAAGAATTTATATAAGATGGAGCATTTACCATATGGACATTCTTACATTCATGTTTCTAGAGGTGGCCTATTTTCACTTGATCATTGTTCTTCAAACTATGGGTACCTATTTTTTGGACTTGCATCTTGCATGGTTGAGCATGTGCCATATGTATCTTCAAATGCCATTTTTTTTTCCTTTTTTCCATCTAATTTGAGTAGTGTTACTAGGGGAACTCATGAAAATTATTCTATTCTTGATCTTGATCATCATCTATTTCAAAGGTTTTTCTTTGTTTCAATACTATAGTAGTCAACATTCCATATTTTCTACATCTTCTCCGTGCTTCAATCATGTTCTTCTTGTTTCTATTCTTTTAGGGACATTATTTTTGAGGATTCTTAATCCTTCATTCACCTTTCTCTCATTTCCAGAGGATTAAATTTCCAATGAGGTTTTCTCAATTTCTCTACTTACGAGAGATTGGATTGTTTGTACATGGGTACCTCATCAGGCCTTATTTTCTAGGACCCATCATGCATTATTTTCTTTTTACATATTCATTTTTTGTGGTTTTTAGCTACTCCCTAAGTTTTCATTTAAATGAGGTGTTAGAGTAATAATTCATTATCTAATAATTGATTGATCTATTATTGATTATTAGTAAAGTTCACTTCATGCACTTAAAATAAAACTTAGGACTATTTTTTTATTTTATTAGTTGAGATATTATTAGATCATCAAATGTATCATCACATTTGATGTTGACACATGTCATGATCTACTCTCTTTCTCATTTAGGGTTTTCTCTTATAAGCACTCTCATTTATTGTAACTCTAAGAAAAAAAATCATTCTTTAACTTCTTTATTGTTGAAGAGATAGAAAATATTTTATTGCAACTATTGTGCATAGAAGGTGTTCTCATTTATTGTTTGATCTTGTGTCTTGTGTGTTTTTCACAAATATAACAACACACACACATTGTGCTTCTACTTTATTTTATTTTCACATTTCTCCATGTTTACATTTTTTATTTTTTATTTTTAATTTTGATTCCTCTTATTTATAAAATTTCTTATTTTTTATCTTTTTTAGGCACTCAACTATTTTTCTACTTATTTCATCTAGATTTTATTTTATTTGTGAAAATATACTTTCACAATATTTTTATCTATTTTCTAGTTTTTTCAGACTTTCAAAATGTCAGGGACGAGCTGATTCTCCGATGGTCATTGTCAGGCGTTCTGCAACTTGAGCTAGGGCATCCACGCCCTAGCTCTGTCTGATCTTTTCTGTGCTTGTGAAGAGGGGAGTTTGGTGTCTGCAGGGGTAAGGATTGGGGTTGGATCTATCCACTGTGTCTTGGTCTTGGTTGAGTCTTCAGAGTGTGAGTATCTAGTTCATGCGAGCGTTTATGCCCTTTCTTTTTGCAAAATCCTCCGTTTTGTCTTGCGTGGGAAGCTTTCTCCGTAGGTGATTCCTGTGGGTTTTTCCTGTGGTCAGTGGTGGGTGTTGGGTGGGGTTTTAGAATCCTGTGTTTTGGCTATTATAGCTTGGGGCTTTGCATGCCCATTTCCTTTGTTTCTTCTCTCTACTGCGCAGGTCGGGAGGATTGAAGGTGTGGGGTTTGGTGTTGGGTGGTGCTTAGAGGAAGGGTGTGGGGAGGATTTCCTCACCTATTTTTGGGGTTCATATTTTTTATTTTTTTTCCTTGGCATGATGACCTGCTCAAGGGGTGAGACGTTAGTGAGGAGCCCTCACTTGGACTTTCGGGCAGCGATAGGCTCAAAAATTTCAAGTCAAGGGATAAAGACCTTCGATAACAATTTGTTTTCTCTGAATACAAGGATTGTTGATTTGGGGTTATCTAATGGCTCATGGATTACAAAGATTAACGGTTGTCTCAAGAGGTGCAAGGAGAGGCCAAAACTGGTTGTTCCAGTTGAGATGATTGCTGAAGATGTTGAGTATTATTCAAATCACTCCTTATATTGTAAGTTTTTGGGGATGAGGGTTTCCTTGCAATTTTTGGAGGATTGGGTCTAGAGGATATGGGAGCCAGAGGGGGAAATGGAGATAATGTTGCTAGCGAACAATTATTTCATGGTTACTTTTAATTGCATTGCTGATCACAATAGGGTATTTGAGGGAGGCCCTTATTTTCATAATAAGGTAGGGTTGTTTATCAAGCCATGGCATGCAGGTTTTAACCCCGTAAAGGAGCTTCCAAATCGTGTCCCAGTGTGGGTTCATTTACCGAGGTTCCCAATGGAATGCTGTTGAGAGGATGTGCTGCACCTTTTGGCCTCAGTGCTTGGAAATCCTATCGGGACTTCATCGCAGAATTTGGGTAAAAAGGTAATGAATTTTGCACGCATTTGTGTTGAAATTGATCTAAGTAGGCCTTTTCCCAATGCAATAGATATGTGTGTAGGCTCTTATTCTTGGATGCAACATTTGGACTACGAAACTCTTCCTTTTCATTATCGGCTTTGTCGAGAATATGGCCATTTATAGCGGAGATGCCCAAGGTACAAGCCTACAGAGTCCTAGCCTTCACAACCTATGAGCAATCTTCCCTAAACAGATAAAGGGAAGAGCATTTCTCCTGATGAGGTAGGTGCTTCTGATGGTTTTGCTTCAGTGAAGGCTTGAAATCGGAACAGGGGTCAAAAGAGGCCTTTTAAAGAAAGGCAAGATGAAGGTACCTTCAACAGATTTGAGGTTTTGGATGAGCTCAGCCAATAAGAGGTGAACTCGGGATTGATCAACTTGGATCAAGGGCTTGTGGGCTCAGCTCAGGAGGATCTTGTTCTTGATTCTTCTATGGATCCACAAGGGGATGATTGTCGGCACTTGGAACCTGATCAGTAGAGGGGGGTTTCTGAGGTGCAGGAACCCTTGGCCATTGTTACAATATTAGGTGTGGATTATCCATTTCCTGGGCGGAACACTGGCTCATACTCGGCTACGAAGATCAAGCCTCCCCCCAAATTGGGAATTTTGTAGAAAGATATTAAGAAGGGCGGGGCAGAGAAATTTGTTAAACCTAGCAGAAAAAAGGATGTGGAAAAGATTAAACTAGCAAGTGAGAATTTGGTGGATTTAGGGGTAGTAAAGACTCTGGATTCTATTTTTTCAAGCCCCTTGAAATGATTTTTCTATCATGGAATGTACAGGGCTTGAACAATGACCCTAGACAAAAAGCGGTTCATGAGTTAGTTAGAAGGCAAGGTCCTGATGTCGTCTTTTTGCAGGAAACTAAGTTATCTGTTGAGAATATGCAAGGTTTGGCACCTAAGTTGTGGAGGAGTGGGGAGTGCCAGTGCATTGGAGCTCATGGAGCTTCAGGAGGTTTGGCATGTTTATGGAATCCTCGAAGAATCCAACCTCTTTGGTGGATATCTTCTAAATCCTCTATGTCTATGATTGCTACTAGTTTTGAGATAGGGGAAGTCATTTTATTTTCTAATATTTATGCTCCTACAGATTTTCAGGGAAAACAAGGTTTGTGGTCCCATATCAGGCCAATCCATAGCATGATGCCTTTCCATCCATGGATTTTGGCTGGAGATTTCAATGCTATTTGTGAGTTGGCTAAGAAGCATGGTGGTACTGGAAGGTTGGAGCCCTCTGCACTGCTGCTTCGAGACAATATCAATACCTTGAATCTTGTTGATATCAAACCCAACAATGGTCAGTTCACCTGGAACAATCGTTGGGTTGGTGAGTTTTGCATTGTAGAAAGATTATATCAGTTTTTGGTTTCTTGTTACTGGGTTGGAGGGATGTGGTCATCTTGCTCTGAGATCTTGGATTGGAGAGGATCGGACCATTGGCCTATTAAGCTTGCCCATGAGTCAACTCGTGTGCCTCGTATGCCCTCTTTTAGGTTCCAACTCATGTGGTTGCGGGACCCCTCTTTGAATGACTTGGTGTCTAATTGGTGGAAGAAAGGTAGACCAGCCTATGGTACAACAATGTATGCCTTTTCTAAACTACTTCAATATGTTAAATTTGAGCTCAAACGATGGAATCGTCAGTACTTTGGGAATTTCTTCCATGCAAAGGCGTAGGCTCAAGCAGATTTGGATGGTATCACAAGGAGGTTAAGGGAGGATGGGGTCACGACTGAGTTGCTTCAAGACGAGGCTCGGGCTATGAAAATGCTGGAAGAATGGGAACTATGAGAGGAAATGTATTGGAAACAGAAGGCTCGTATTGAGTGGCTTTAGGAAGGGGATAAAAATACAACATTCTTCTTCAATTCAGTGAAAGCCAGGCACCATGGAAATTCTATCTCTAGTCTAGTGAATGACAGGGGCGACCATCTTTCCTCCTTCCCAGAAATCTCAAGGGAGGCAATGGAGTACTTTGAATCTCTTTTTAGGGAGGACTCACAAGGGGGGTCTCCTGAGGAAGCACAAATTCTTTCTTGTATCCCCTCTCTCGTGTCTGGAGATTTGAATCGACAACTCATGAGTGATATCTCGCTTGAAGAGCTTGAAGGGATTGTTTTTAATATGAAGAAAGGGAAGGTGCTTGGTCTTGATGGCTTCCCAATTGAGGATTTTCAAGAATTCTGGGATATCATCAAACTTGACCTCCTGGTTGTGGTTTATGAATCTCAACACAATAAGCAGATGTTAAGGGCTCTAAATGCTACATTTATTGCTGTTATTCCCAAGAGTGAGGGGGCTGATAGGTTAAGCCAATTTCGGCCCATTTCATTATGTAATGTAATCTATAAAATTATTTCTAAACTTATTGTTGATAGGTTGAAGAAGGGGCTTGAGGAATTGATCTCTGAAGAACAAAGTGGTTTTGTAGCTGGTAGGAAAATTCTGGATGGGATTGTTATTGCAATTGAGGTCATCCATTCTATGCCCAGCTCTAAAGAAAAGGCGATGTTTATCAAACTGGACATGGCTAAGGCTTATGACAGAGTTAGGTGGTCCTTCCTTTGGTGGGTTCTTGGTGCTTTTGGTTTTGCTAAAGAATGGATTCAATGGGTTTTGAGTTGTGTTACTTTAGTCTCTTTCTCTGTGCTTATCAATGGGAGTCATTCTGAGTTATTTGGTGCTTCTAGGGGGCTTCCTCAGGGTGATCCTCTTTCCCCTTGTTTATTCTTTTGGATAAAGGTTTGGGGAGATGGATTAAATAGAGTGTTGAGTCTGGTCTCATTCAAGGTTGGAGGTGGGGTGGCACCTTTCCTCTGCAAACTCACTTACAATTTGTGGATGATACTGCTTTGATGGGGATGGCTACAATGCGAGAGGCCTCTATTTTATGAAGAATCTTGGATGCTTACCTAGTTGTCTCCGGTCAGCAGATTAATGAGGGAAAATATTCCATTTTCTTCTTCAACACTCTGGGCCCCATTCAGCAAAGGATTTCCCACACTTTGAGATTTCAGATCGGGACTCTCCCATTGACTTACCTTGGCATTCCCATCTTGGTGAGTAGACTGCCTAGGGAGTCTTGGCAGATTATTTTGGATAAATTTTGGGTGAAAGTTTATCACTGGACTCATCGATGGTTATCCTTTGCTGGTCGTGTCTAGTTGATTAAGTCGGTGGTGCAGGCTCTGCCCATTTATAGATGCATGCTCCAGGTTGCCCCTATGGGCTTTCTTAAGGACCTAGATTCTATGGCGTGACAATTTTTATGGGTTGGTTGCTTGGAGTCCTCCAAATGGAGTTTGGTTAGATGGGAGGTTGTTTGTAGTCTGAAACAATATGGTGGACTAGGCTTGAGGCAGTCGGTTTTGATTAGGGAGGTTTTGGCTGCTAAACTATATTGGCAGTGGTGTAATGAACAAGATAAGAGTTGGGCCAAGGTTCTTTCTCAGAAGTATCTCCCAGGGATCCCTCAACCCAATATTTCTAGGCACCCCCTTGCGGGGAAGGGCTCTGTGATATGATGCACCCTCAAGAAAGGGGTTGTGCTTATTAAGGAAGGATTATTTTGGATCTACAAGAAGGGGATAGAGGTCCAATTCTGGGTTGATTCTTGTGATGGTTTTCCTCCCATCACCTCTTAGTTTCCCAACTTGTTAAATATTTCCTAGAGATTGCTTAAGGCTGGTTGGTTACGGGTGAGTGATTTTAAGTGCTTTTTCCCCTGTGGTCAGATGGAGATGGCCAAATGGAAGTCCCCAGATGAGTGGCCAGATGTTGGTTTGTAGGAGGATTGTGCTGTGCTACAAAGTATCCTCTCCAGTCAAAGATGTAGCTCTCTCCGAGAAGATGATGTGCTTGCCTGGTCCCCCAATCCTATGGGGACCTATACTGTAGCCTCCAGTTATAGTAGGTTATTGTCTCATAGGTTGGTTGGGCCTGAAATTCAGTGGTGGAAGAAGGTTTGGAACAAGCTTTCTTGGCCAAAATGTAATTGTTTTGTTTGGATGTTGGCTTGGAATAAGTGTTTTCACTTGGGATAACATTCGAAAGAGAGGTTTCCACGGTCCTTCTATTTGTGTTATGTGTGGGGATAATGAGGAGGACTCTACCCACTTGTTTTTTTATTGCTCTTTTTCCCTCCAGCTTTGGCATTTTTGGTGGGGTGTTTGGACAAATCCTTGTGTTCATGCTTCCTCCTTGATTGAGTTTTGGCAGGGGATGGGTCAGCCCCCTTCTGTGGCCTCCTTTTTGTAGGAGGTGTTGTTTGTGGGGCCTATCTTCTTATTGTGGCAGATTTGGCTAGAACACAATCGAAGGATATTTCATGGAGAACAGAGGCTGGTGCACCAAATTTGGCAGAGATTATTGGGCATAGTTCAAGAAACAATGGAAGCTAGGTGTGAAGTGGAATTCCCTTTGGTGAAAAGGGATACAGAGTTGGTGGGGAGATTGGGGATTCAGGGGTCATCTTTGGCTTTGACTAGGGCTAAGAGAGGACGTCATGAAAAGCAAAAAATTGATAGGGATGACAAATGGCAACTTCCCCCTTACGGTGTTTTGAAGATCAGTACTGATGGATCTTCAAGGGGCAATCCAGGACCAGTTGGTATTGGGGGGATTGGTAGAGATTATTTGGGCTCACTGATCTTCCTCTTTTCGATCTATGAAGGGATACAAACGATCAACCCGATGGAAGGGCTGGATATTCTTGACGCTCTTGAGAGAGATCATGATTTGGGGTGGAGAAGGATTGTTTGTGAATCTGATTCCCAGATTTTGATCCATTTGCTTATTGAGTAGAAAGTGGCTGATGTTAGCAGGCAGTTGGCTAGGGTTGTGCAACAAATTCTGCGGGTTAGTTCTTTGATGGAAATGGTGAATTTTGTCCATATTCCAAGGGAGTGGAATAGGGCAGCTGATTGTTTGGCGAAATGGGCTTTTGAGCATGTTGAGGGATGGAGAATTGAGGAGTGGGAGCTAGTTCCTCAGGAGCTCCGTCTTGATTTAACGAATATTCTTGTTGAGGATAGGGCTGGGAATGGCGACAGATGATGGTTTTGGCTGTTTTATCTTTGTTTGGTTCGTTGCTCTTATTTTTCCTTGGGACCTCGGTCCTTTGCTTCCTTTGTAATTTTGCTTTCTGATCTTTAATAAAAATTTTACCCTCTTTTTAGGGTGAAGCCACATAAGTGGTTTACACTTTTGAAGAGGAAGGAAATTTGAGAAAAAATGACCCCATGGCAAAAAAATTGGTTTTAGGGGTTCGCATGAACCTACATGTTCGACCGAACCATTAAGGGGTTCGATTGAACTAGGGTTCGAGCGAACCCATTAACTATTGGGCCCACATTTCCTGCCCAAAAAAACAAAGGAAAAATGCATATTAGGGTTCGAATGAACCCGGTTCTAGCGAACCCTGGGGTTTGCTAGAACCCCCTGTTCTAGCTTAACCCCTTTTTCCCTAATTTTTAATTTGTTCACACAAAAAACCTAAAATTTTATGCTTTCAAGCTCCGGTTGGGGATGAAAATGGGGGTATATTTAGAAACAAAACTTGGAATCGAGTAGCCTTCGAACGAGCTATCCAATGAATATAATTTTAGTATGTTTTGGTTTTATTATATATATATGTTTTTAAGTTTTATTAAATATAGGTTTTTCATCTAAAACAAAAATCTCTTCTGCACAAGTGGAAAAATAGAATATTATAAAAAAAAAAATTAAAAATATGATTGCACTAGATATTGAAGTCCTTGATCCAACAAAAAAAAAAGAGAATAATTTTGATACATACAGTTATATGCTATACTATTGCTATGTCTGAATTGTCATTTGATTGACTTCAAACTTGATTAAAGAAAAAATATTCAATAAAAAACTATCTAACCAAGTGGAAGCACTATATATCGGAGTTATAAATCTAAATTTGAAAGAATTGGAATTTTATCCTTCATGGAAAAAAAGTTATGCATTATACGGTGTGCCTCACTTTTTAAAAATGTTGTTTTTTGAAAACCAATTTTTTGGGAGATGGAAAAATAAGTGCAATCTGATTCCAAAAAATTGAAAAAATTATTTTAGAATCTACAGACAAAATGTGACAAGACTCTAGTTTACATCATCTTCAAATTCCTTACGGTTTAATCGCTATAGGTGCCCGAATGTGGAGATTGTGTTAAAAAAAAAAATATCAGTGTCCAGTTAGGTCAAAAAGTGTAAACCACTATTTTGGGATCACTCTTTATTATTTTCTAGTTTTTCCTAATTATCCAAAGCACATTTATAATTTTAGTATTTATTGCATTTTAATTTTCTTTTTTTTTTTAACTTTTCATTTTTATTATTTCAATATTACATTTTTTATTATTTGTTTTATCCTTGTGGTCTTATTTTCCTTCTTTATGGTTATTTTTATTATTATTTTCATTTCCCTTTGATTTTTTATTTTTCTATAATCTTTTTCATTCCTTATTTGTGTATTGTTTCATTTTTCCACTCTTTTATCATCAACTCATTCTTACTTGTTCTCATTGACTAATATTTATAGAAGTTCTATTTTCTAACATATTCTTACAATGATAATGATGGATCATATGGTATAAACTAAAACATTTTATTTTTAATAATAAAATAAATTTTAATCTAAAAGAATTTTTCAAAAAATATTATGGACTATGAAAACATCATATTTTAGAGATAGCAATATAGTTATCTTTGTAAGGATTTTTAAAGATCTTCATTTCTCTTTGTAGACTAAAGCTATGAATTTCTCTAGTCTACTTATGAAAATTTAGCTAAAACGTAGCAAACGTGCAGTTGAGGTGACATATTTGTAGGAGCTTTTGAATCATTAGATTAATTTTCTATACACTATAGTAAAAATACCATCTTTTTCTTCTTCTCATCCTTGCTACTACTAGTAAGGTCACAACCAATCTACTAGAAGAGATCATGGATTTTATTTCATGGCTCTTACCCCAAATAAACAAAGATAATGATTCTTTAACTTTCTCCCATCTCTCACAACCACCCTTCACCTCTTATCATAGGTATGGTGACCCTAGTTGGCTAGACCCTAGCAAGGCCCCCTGACTAATACTAGCCAATTCTCCAATTCATGATCAACTAAATTTGGAGGAAAATTCTAAGGATGTGGGTGCACTCATTGGTTAAGAGTTAGTTGATGGCAATTTTATTTCTATTGATTTTTGGGGGAAGCCTAATGGTAAAGAATAGCCTCGTATTGGTGTTGCATTAATTACTTATATTTTTATGTTATTTTTGAACTTGATCCTTTGAACATGTCTTTTGTTTTGACTTGATCTCACTTAAACTTTGAGGTTGTTCCTTTTACCATCCATCTTTCTTTTCTTTTGTTAATTCTCTACTCTTATATTTTTAGTTAGTAAACATTTATATAGACTTATTTATAAAGAGCCGCATATACAAGTAATAGATAAAATAAGATAATTTATTTACTGAAACTAAAATTCATCTTATATGTATAACAAATAAAATATTTCTTAAGTAAAAAATATAACTCTTAAGAAAATAAATAAATATAAATTATTTTTTTGACATTTTCATTTTTCACAAATTTATAAAATATCTATACTAATTCACAAACAAAAAAATATTAACAATACTTGTACGCTTTTATTTTCATTAAAAGTAAATTATTTATTTAACCATATAAAATAGTTATTAATTTCTAGAAATACTAAAATGGTGATATGCATTACCTTTAAAATCTTAATTTATCATTTTAAATAATTCATATTTATATTTTTAACTATTCATATGATTATAATAGTTATTAAATATTAATACAAGTAATTTTTTTTTATTGTTTATTTTAAGTATTTAAACAATATTTAAAGTTTTGAAATAAATATTAATACAAATAAAATAAAATTCTATTAACATGATATTTTTAATAAGTATATATTTTTTATATGATATTTTTTTGTATTGAATAAATTTTCAGCAACATTTACATTTATGAGAGCAGTACTACTACTTATCAAGAACACCAGCTAGATGAAAATTACATATATTACCAAATATTTATCAATTTGTTATAACATCATATCATACTGTCATGTTGTGAGGATTGTTGGGTACCTTCAATTTACTGCCTTCATACTGCATACCATCTATGTGGCCACAAAATGTTATACCTGCTAGTCACTATTGTTCTTGTCAAAAAAACCATAGCCTTCATCCGAACTGTAGTATTTTCCCATTGTGTTGCCTATATGCCAATTCAAAAAGGTTTCCTAATCCAAAAGTGGAGCTTTCCACCTGTTTAAGTAGTTAACCCATCACTGCTAGCTAGGTGTTTCATACCTAAAAGATCCTTTGCTGCCTCAATCTTTTATTTGGTAAAGTCCTCATGCCTGAGCATTGGTGGGGGTTTCTCCAACTAAGCTTCTTTTTGCATTTTCTCATTAAAATCCTTTTGGAGGATTTTCAAGGCTTGAAGAAAGATCTCCGAGCTTCATTGTCTAGCCTACCAAGTGTGCCTAAATCTGACTTCTTGTAGGTTAATTTACAAAAAACCATCTTCCAACAACTTACGAAACTTGAACTTTGAAACCTTCACTGTCATAGTGACCTACAAAGCAATGTTATGTAATGTGAATCTTCTTGAAGACTCGGTAAGTTCCCTCATATTCCCTGTAAATCTTTCATCATTTTGTGCTTTCCAAATGTGCCATAATATTTTAGTTGAAACATAAGACCAAAACAATGTATGTTCCTTTCCATACTTATTGCTTCTAAATAAAATGTCTCTATCCATTCTGATTGTATCATTGTTATTCCATATATCAAGTTTGTTATAGCAAAGTTTCCAAATTTCTTTTGCATATATACATTCAAAGAATATGTGTTTTAATGTCTCTGGTACCCTGCATGGTCTACAAGTATCTATTTCATTTGTGTTTGATTTGAATACCAACCTGTGGAAGATCAAAATCCATCTAAAACATGCTTTCCTTGGTTCTATTGTTTTGGATCAGTTATTTACAAAGATTTTTGACCACTCATTTCCATTGAGGTTTGTGTTCCACTTGCTATTTTTACTGTAGAAAAAAGGAAAATTGCTTGTTTTGGGGAATAATTGATGATAAATTGGACTTAATAAGGTCATGATTTGGTGTTGTGATGTGTTTTTCACATCCACACTAGGTCTTGGAACCTTTTAAATGCATTTAACAATCTCTTGTAAAGGTGTTGTAAAGTGTTGTAAAGGACTTTAACACTTTTCTAGACTTAATGAACCCATTTTCCCCTAATTCAACATTATAAATATGATAACTAGTACCAAGCTGGCAAGGACAAAAATGTTGAAATTGAGTTGGAGAAAATGAAAAATACTGTCAAAATTATTGCCGAGCAAAACAATCATATGGCCAGACACAACGCCGTCATCACTGGAAAATTGGACAAAGCTCAACAGGGGTCTTTGGTGGTTGATCTGGAGGAAATCAACGAAATAAAATAGGAGGAGGATGCTAGCATTTCTAAGAGAACCAGGGCCAATTTGAAGAGGAAGGCTCCCCCCACTCAGCAAATGATTCAAACCTTTAAGAAGGGTGTTCAAGATATGCAGAACCTGGAGGCTGAGACAGAGTCTATCCTGAAGACTCTGGGTTAATCACGGTTGGTCTTTTTGTTGGATTTTCTGCTGGCTTTTTTTGTCTGACCTTCCTGGTCTTTTGTGGGTGGTTGCCGCTTGTTCTAGTTTTTTCGTTTTGTGCAGCCGGTTGTGTCTATTGGACATTTTTGTCCTTTCTTTTCTGTTGTAAACTTTGTGGTTTCGGGTCCCTGTAAAACCTGTTTTACCCTTTATCAAAAACATTATAAAATGTATTTAAATACATCTTCACATCAATATAGAAGGATTGTAAAATAAACTTAACTTTAACCTAGTGTTGTAATGTGTTTTACACATTCACATGGGTTCTTGTGCCTTTCTAGGTTGTGTGGACCTCATTTTAGAGTTGCAAAGTGTATTTAATCACACTTTCACATGGAATTTTGTCCAAATCCCTAATTTACCTTCACATCATCATTAATAGGCCCCTATTACCCCATATTGTGCATCCCAAGGCATAATCTAATGAAATACCCAACAAAGTCGTCATATAAATTTTATTTCTTTACTTCCTAGCATCCTAACTGGCAAATGGGCCCCTCTAGGACTAATTCACCATCTGTGGAAAATCAATCCTTACTAGGTGGGACTGATTCACCCAAGGTGGCAAATGAGTCTTATTTGGGCCATTTTTGACTTTTGAGTGAGAAATTTTGGAATTTAAGTTTTATTTTTCTTCATGTTGGCCTCAGGGATCCAATTCATGGGAAATTAAGGTGAATTTCCTATAAAATAAAGTCTCTAAACAATAATTCACATCCATTAACTCATTTTCACAATTCATTCATCATTCATCTTCTCTTTCAAGTCAAGCAAGTTAGGGTTTCATCATTACAAGTCATCAAGAAAGATTCCAAAGACATTCAAGGAAAAAATCTTCCTCCATTGATGTAGAAATTCAAGATCAAGCATCATGGAAAGGTATTTACTTCATTTTTTCATTCTTCATTGCATTCTTTCATCATTTTTGTTTAATTACCTATAAAGGGGTTTTACTAAGACAAATCCCCAACCCTGAAACCCAAAATTTCTCTTTCTTGTCTTGTGTGTTTGCAAATTTAGACAAGATCTTGGAGGCTTAGAAATCATTGAATATTGCATTAATTTTTTTTTTCAAGTTATCTCTTCATTATATAAGTCAAAATACCCACAAAATTCACTTTCAGGCCCAAATCCAATAGTTTCATATCTGGACACCTGGAGAAATAGAAAATGCAGACCGAAGGCTCCTGTTTCCTCCTTTGAATCTTCAGAAATTCAAAAGTGGAATCATTCACCATGGGTGGAAAATGAGTCCCACTGCTAGGTTTGATTTTTTTTTTCTACATTTTTGGACACCCATTTGTTTGAAACGGGCTTTGGAATAGTTTCACAGAACTGGGACTAATTTGCCCAGAATGGCGAATGAGTCCTACCACGCCTAAAAATTAGGATCAACAAAATTTCAAAAGTCATTTCAAGTCTCCAACAATATCTCAAATGCACACTTTTAGTTTCATCCATTTATGTTGCAGTTTATTATTCATTTCTAGGTGTTTTTTGCATATCACAATGTGTTTTCAAACACTTCACATTTCATTAGTTTTGTATTCGTAATCAATCAATTCTACTAATTAGCTACAAATATATCATTGAATTTAGTCTCAACTCCATCATACATACATTATTTTGAGTGAACCACCTAGATTTTGGGTGTGGGATCTATCTCTTTTCATTAGGTGAAAGACCCTAATTGAGCAAAAGAGACATAGTATTCCTGATCCTTTAAAATCTATGGTTCACTATTCAAAAACTCATAGATGTCATGTTGCTTAGTGAGGTAGTTTTAGATATTTATAGCATTAATTTTGATGTTGGACCCATTGGACCACAAGAACTCTTTGAATTTTTTTGGATTAAACTTACTATTCACTGACCAATCCATTTCATTGTAGGCCTCTCTAACAATGGAGTATGTTCTCCAATGGGTATCTAAGATGTGAAACTTAGTTTTCATTTGATTCCAATATTTTAGCATGCCATCCTTCAAGATGTCTACAAAGCTTTGGGCTCCTCTATTGTTACAGTTCTTACCTAAGCAACCTTGCAACAAAGCCAAGGGTTTGTCTCTGTGTTTGAGATTCCACCATATAGATCTATGTGTGTACAAGGCGCTGCCCTAGTGGAACTATGAGTTTCTTATGAGTTCCTTGAAAAATTCCCATGCTTTCCAAATACTTTTGAAAGCCACTGGCCTTGAAGGGACATAGGATAACGACTAGTAAGGAGGTCACTTAGGGGGAGGTTTTTCCAGCTTTTCCCATGTTTTGAAGTTGTTCTTTGTATGTTACTTCTAATCAATACTTTATGTGGTTTGTCTCCAACTAGAGCCCTAAAGATCTATTTGACAACCAATTAAATACTTTGGGAAATCAGATCCTTAATCCCAAGCCCCCCATCAGCTTTGCCAACACAACACCATTTCTAGTTAACTACATGCCTCTTCCTATTGCGCTTCCCATCAAACTAGAGGAAACCCCATATCCTTTTTTGGATTTCCTGTACTTCATAACTGCAAAATAGCCATACTAAGGAAAAGTAGAGGTTGTAGGATGACAAGATTTTTAGGAAAACTTAAACCCTCCTAGCCATTGAGAGGTAATGCATGTTCCATTTTTTGATTTTTTTCTCAAAACTTGGTCTTGATCTAGTTCCACATCTCCTTGAGATTTTCACATACAACAAATGGTATGCCCAAGTACCTGACCTTCTTATTTGGCCCTTCCCATTAAATTCCATACTTGTTTACCCACTATTGGGGGTTGTCCTGCCACCCTAGCAGGATAAATTTAGAAAGAGAAATCTTTGTGCTTGAGGCTTCACAAAAGGTATTTAGTTTACTCATTAGATTGGAAAGATTTTCTTCTTCATGTAAAGGGAATAGGGTTGTATCATCCGCAAACTACACATTCAGTAGTTCATCATTGTTAGGGAGTAAAATGCCCTTAACCCTTAGTGATGGTTCATTTGTTCTAAGGATATAGTAGAGAGCATCTAGAGCAATTGCAAATAGTGTCGAAGCCAATGGAAAACCTTGTCTGATTGATCTTTCTAGGGAAAATTCCTTTTTCAGTGAACCATTCACATCAACTTGGGCCGCTGCATCTCTGAACAATGTGGCTGTCATATTACAAAAGACTTGTGGGAGGTCAAAGGCCTCAAGGGTTACTCTGATGAAGGACCACTCAACCCTGTCATATTCCTTTTCAAATTCCAAGAGTAGGATACCAACCTTTTGATTGGAGACCCTTTCCCATGCTAATGCTTCTCAGCTAGTAATGAGGTTCTCTAAGATGTATCTACCCTTGATGAAACTAGTCTAAGTTGAACTAATGATCTTGGGCAATATGTTGGTTAGTCTTTTAGCTAGGAATTTGGCAAGAATTTTATAAGATACATGTTCAGTAGAGTAATGTGTCTCTAGTTCCTTATTTGAGTCTTATCACCTTCTTTTGGGGAGAAGTTTAATGATGCCTCTATTTATGTCACTCCCAAGGGAGCTAGCTGTTAGAGACTCCTTATAAACTAGAAAGAGATCAACAATAATCCAATCCTTGAAATCCTTATAGAATTCTTCAGGAAGACCATCAACCCTAAGAGACTTGTCATTTTGTAGAGAATCAATTTCCTTTTTAATTTCATCCTTAGACACCTCACAACCCAGATCTCTTGGGGATGACATTTTTGATTACCCTTCTTGCAAGGTCATAGTCAGTCCCACCACTTTCAAAGGAGAAAAGGTTCTTATAGAACCCATAGAATTGGCTTTTGATTACATCTTGATCACAAACTTCCCCTTCTTCCACCTAAATTTTCTCAATATGTTCTTTGAAGTTCTTTTCCCTGATGAGTTTGAAAAATAATTTTGACCCCTTATCACCTTTCTCCAGCGAATTGACCTTGGATATGATTTTGAGCCCCTGGATCTTTTTATTTTGGAGTCTTCTCAATGAAACTTTGGCAAGGACCAACATTGTCCCCAAGTCCTCATTACTGAGGTCTTTTTGAAGCCGACCTCACCTCTCAACAGGTTTTCCTGGAGGAGACTTCCTCCCTTCTACTATCCTTGGCTCTCTTCTTTCCTATAGTCTGGAATAAAACTTTCCAACCTTTGACATTCAAGTTCCATCTCTCTATAGCACTTAGATTTGTATGCATACATTTTTTGATCATTCTAAGGGTTAAGATGGCATCTGTGCAGTCCTTGTATTAAAGCAAATTGGTATTAATAAGGAAGCCCCATCCCTTTCTTTTCCCCCCTCTTATCCCTTCCTGAGCAAGACCCTTATCTTCACAGGGTGGTGATCAAACAGAGTGTAGGGGTGAACTTCAATTTTACAACCATCCCAGAGTGAGTCAGGGAGGAAGTAGTCCCTATTTATATAGAATTTGTCTAGCCTGCAATATATCCTTTGGTTCCCTTTTTGAGTATTGCACCATGTGTACCATATGCTAGGGAAGTCTTTTTTCTGACCCTCCACTAGATCAATCAATTTGAGCTTACATTTCATTCTTGACCAGAAATAATTTTCATTTCCTTTCCACTCCATGTCTATTCCCCCAAGTTTTTCTTCTTGGTTCTCGATCATATTGAAGTCCCCAAAAGGATCCAGGGGATGCTATCCAACTCATATATCCACTTACACAAATTAATTCTCTCTCCATATTCATTTGGAGAATAAACTGAGTATATTCCAGAGGAGATGTCACCCTTTTTTAGTGCTACCCATACGACCCTATTGCATGGGGAAACGCCATGGTTGGTAGCATATTGCACCCAATTTTTTGCAATAATAATAGAAGTTGCCCCCTTCCCTTCTCATGGTTGGTGGAAAAGTGAACTGAATCCCTTCAGATAAAATTGAGATTAGTTTCTAGCATGAATCATGTTGTTTTCATTTCTTGAAGCAATACAACATCATTTCCTTTGCATTCATTGAGAACCTTCTAACAATTTGTTTTCTATCTAGGGATTCTAGTCCCCTTACACTCCATGAAATACAATTAATATTCATTAGACTCAGGGTTTGGGATGGGTTCCATATTAGGCCTAAAGCTCCCAAAGCATTTAGGCACCTTTTGTTCTACTTCCATCCTTTTGGGTAGTGGGCTTGCAATAACTACATTGAGTTTTTTCCTTTTTTGCTTGGAGAGAAGTTTAAGGTTACCTTTTCCTTCTAGTATTAAGGTTTTTGTCCCTTTCCTTGGCCTTCCCCTTGGTCTACGGGAAACTTTTATTTTAACCTCCCCCTCAAGGACTCCCCTAGCTACCAATTCTCCTATATCCTTTGAAGGTTCAATGGAGCCAGTGGACATGTTTAGATCAACATTTTCTATCAGACTTCTACTCTCAGCCTCTTTTTGATCGAAGGGGGGAAAATTTGTTGTAGGGACTCCCTCTTTACCCCTGGAACCATCCTCATGCTCACCTACAACCATCCCTGTTCCATTGGTGCACTGGTTGCACTCACCTTTATGGTTACTATGAAGGTCTTCCTCTTCTATTAACTGGTTAGTAACTAGTTCACCAATGAAGCCAGAGTGGTTATAGCTGGGCATCAGACTGGTTTCAAGGGCATTCACAGTATCTTTAACTTTGCAAGGCTTATCCTCCAATTGTTTCAACTTGTTAGGACTTTCTTTGTATGGCTTGAAATCCTTTAGGAAATAAGTTTGGCTGCTAGAGGCAGGATTCCCACCAAGCTTAGCCCTGAATTTACTCCTTAATTTGTCCATTGCCAGTTGTTGGGCATTCTTTTTTCCATTTTTATCAGTAGTTGTGTTTAGACTAGAATCAGTTTCCCATTTTTCTAGGTTCTCATTGGATAAGGAATGATCCACACCATTGTGTTTTTTGGGGCTTGATTGGGTGTCAAGAACTACAATGAAGGAAGGATCTTCCTCCCGAATGGCCTCACGACAACCTAGTCATGAAATTTCATCTGCCTTGTGTTCAGTTTCTTGTGATTCTGTTTCCATACTCTCAAAATTGCTTTCCAAATCAAAATCTAATTCTTGGCTTGAGGCATCCAAAATTCCCTATCGTCCAAAGATCCAGTGTCTGTGTCACTGGACCATGGCTCTGATATATCCTTTAGAATTTCCACCATTTAATTGTTACTGGAATTATTCTGGGTTAGTGTTTCATCCTCCCCCATGCTTCTCTCTTCATCTAATATTTCACCATTCTCCTCCCCAAAGCCAATATTTTTTTCGGGTCTATCGCTTGTAGTAGAGGCCTTGTTGTTCTTAAGGTTGTTTAGAACCCTGATAGAATTGCTTGGGTTCTGGGTCACAACCTTGGTCATAGTATTGTTATGTTTTTCCTTCACTTGTACATTGTTTGTTCTTTTACTAATTAGGGGACAATTTCTCCTAATATGCCCTTCCCACCTGCTAAGATAACAGGCCTGTGTTTAGGGCCCCCAATATCTCAAGGTCGTACATGACTTCCCTACTGTCAAGTTTCAAAAGTACGGCATCCGACAAATCTACTCCGGGCAGGAGAGAGACCAAAATCCTTGCATCTGCATGGCGTAGTGCCAATTTGATTTTTTCTATCCTTAAAATTTTTCTATAAGAATCGATCAGGAGGGGGATGAAAGCCCATATTCTTGGTGGTATATTTTTTTTTCATCCATCTATGGTTCAATAGAGCCAAAACTTCATCATTAAGGGATTTTGGTGACCATGTCACAACGCGAAAAATGTTATTACCAATATTTCAAAATTGTTTGTTTAAGGCTTTCATTTGCATATCATTATTTTTTTGAAAATCACATATTGTCCATTCTGAATCATTCTATAGTATGTAAAAAAATCCCGAGTTTTTCCCCCCAAATGTTGGCTAACCATTCATCCATGGACTTCCTCACAGAGACCCTATTAATGTCCACAACAGCCAAGAAAATTCCTACATTTTTCAACTTAACATCTTGTTCACAAAAAGCATTCAATAATTTATCATTAGGGACCATGATATCGATTTTGGGGGAGCCAGGAGGGTACTTACCTCATATGTGTCCCCCATCTTCACCATTTCTTTCCTCTTGCATGTTGGGAAATGTAATTTCTCCCTGAAATAAGATGTAAAAATATTAATTAAATTAGAAGTTTCTAGAGGTTCCAGCTAGACTAGAGATTAGGAATAAAGTAAAATTTGGTAAATTCTAGAAGTTATTTTTATGTCGGTTAGGGTTGGATAAATTCTAGAAGTTTAGGGTTAGGTAAATTCTAGAAATTTATTTTATGTCGGCCACGGTAAAATAATATGTTAGCCTATATTCTAGATTATTCTGAATGTATCTAAAGTCCTCTATATAAAGAACTCATGTAAAAAAAAATTATGCAAGCAATAAAATACAAATATTTGGAGCAGCAACTCGTGTTTTATTTGTGTGTGTGTTTATTCATGAATTGTTGAGTTCATATTTGTTTTGATCTATATCCATCCACCCCTATCAAAGTGGTATCAGAGCCTATGGTAGAAGACCCTAGAGAGCTGACGGTTGTGAGAGAATTTGCTGTTAAAAAATTTGTGAAGATCCATTGCTGGAGTAAGTGTTGCTGAAAGAAGCTGTTGTCAGATTGTGTTTGTAGATTTTGGGCACCAAATTGAAGAAAAGATCAAAATGGAGGTCTACAGATAAGAAAAAGTTAGCCCAGGCAGGAAGAAAATTTGTAAGTTGCAATTTATTTGAAGAAAGAAAGAAAGATACAATTGTAGTTGTTGAAGGAAATTATGGAAAAGTGAAGGCAGACAAAGATTGCAAAAGTAAGGTAAGATTATTTGTTTGATTCAATGGGAAAAGTTGATAGAGTAAAGAAAGAGAAAACAAATAATTTAGAAGAAGAATTAATAAATGTGAAGAAAGAAAATACAAGTTTAAAATGTGAAAATAATTTTTTAGAAAAAGAATTGGCAAAATTAAGGAAAGAAATGGGAGCAGAAAAATGTAGCCTTTTAAATGTAATTAGTGATTCTAGAGAGGCAATTGAAGAGCTAGAGGATAGGTTAAAGTTTTTGGAACAAATAAATAATTTGCAGGTGAAGGAATTGTGCAAACTTAGAGAGAAGAATAAAGAGCTTGAAGAAAAACTAAAACTGTTTGATGAGATTAATACAATGAATGAGGAATTGGAACAAAGAATGAAATTGGTTGATGATTTAGAAGAAAAGGCAAAGAAATTAGAAGAAGAGATTAGTTTATACAAAAATGAAATATCAAGATTGAATGAAGAGAATGAATGTTTGAAGACAAAGAAATCCACATGTGATGTTTCATGTAGTACAAAAGATTTGAGTTTGTCAATTGATAAATGTGTTTTTGCTAAAGAAGTTTGTGATAAAAAATGTCAAAAAGATAATATTGTTAGATGCAATGGCAATGAAAAAAATGTTGGTTTAAAGATCATGGAAAGAATGGGATACAAAGGTAAAGATTTAGGAAGACATGATCATGGGATAAGAGAGCCAATTAAGCCAATAATGAGGCCAAAGCATGAAGGTTTTGGATATGTGACAGGTAAAGAAAATAATACAGGGCTAACCAAATTTGTTAAAGAAATGGAATATGTGCAATGTTGTCATTGTAACAGGAAAGGACATACGAAGGATAGATGTTGGGACTTACATCCCTGCAGTATTTGTGGTTTGAAGAGTCATTCTGAAAAAACATGTTGGAATAGGTAGTGCAAGAAAGATTCTATGGCAAATTGCATGAAAATAGATTGTTGATGGGTTTACAGATTGAGTTGGTAGAAAATTACAGGTATGATCAAAAACTTGTTTAAGTATAAAAGTTTGCATGTGAATGTTGATGGCAATCAAGCAAGGTTTTCAAAAGGAATAATTGATAATAAGTTTGAAGACGATAGCAATCATGGAAAATCAAGACATCAAAGAAGGTGGAAAGTTATAGATAGTGAGTTTGTAGAGAAGAAGACTTCCAGTTTGAAGTTCTGATAATTTGAAGTTTGAATGACTGCCGCAGCAGTGGGATGAGAGTTCAAAAGAGTTGAGGAAAGAGATCTGCAGATCGTACAGATGGTTTGAAGTTTGAAGACTTGGACAAAGATAAAGGCATCATCAGGCATGAAGATATCAAGCAAAAAAAAGGATTTCCAAACTCAGCAGTCAAAAGCAAGGAAATTTATGCAGCAGCATTTGAGGTCGAAATTAAGGGGGAGTGTTGGGGAATGTAATTTCTCCCTCAAATGAGATGTAAAAATATTAATTAAATTAGAAGTTTCTAGAGGTTCCAGCTGGACTAGAGATTAGGAATAAAGTAAAATTTGGTAAATTCTATAAGTTAATTTTATGTCGGTTAAGGTTGGATAAATTCTAAAAGTTTAGGGTTAGGTAAATTCTAGAAATTTATTTTATGTCGGCCAAGGTAAAATAATATGTCAGCCTATATTCTAGATTATTCTAAATGTATCTAAAATCCTCTATATAAAAAACTAATGTAAATCTTTTTTAGACAAGCAATTAAATACAAATATTTGGAACAGCAGCTCGTTGTTTTATTTGTGTGTGTTTATTCATGAATTGCTGAGTTCATATTTGTTTTGATCTGTATCCATCCATTCCTATTATTGCAAAACAAAGCCAGCACTATTTGGAAATACAGAGCCTTCACTTGCCACAGAGATTTCGCCTGCCACGACGTCATGAAAGAATTGGGGCTGTGTATGTCCTTCCCCACCGGTACTAGGGGTTTTAATGGAGTCATCGGGGGGTCCGTATCCCCGTTCATTATACTTCACGCCGCCCACAACCTTCGCATGAGCAGGGCCAGGGGATTTGCAGAATTTCAGACAAGGGAAAGCACGACCAGGACCACTTCACACCGCCGCGCAGAAACCTCCGTGGAAGAGGACAGCGCCTCCCCCACACGCACGAGCCGACTGTCAATCAAACCCTTGGAGTTGCAGACATAGGATATTTTTCAAAAATTTAAACTCTTTTATAAATTCAAATTTCTTAAAGTAGGTTTAATTTGTTGTTTATTGAATAGAAATACACTACAATTAAATTTAAAATATATGCTATCCATGTTTGGCTGTAAACATGGCAACAAGTTTATAGTGTGTACAAAAGTCACAGTCTTCGCGTGGAAATTAATTTCTTATAATAATGATAATCTCTATCACCTGAGAAGAAAACAGTGCTCCAACAAATATGTGAACAAGGTTATTTCAACTGCACAAGCAATAAAGGCCTCTACCGGTTCATCTGACTTATTACCAGAGGAGTTGATAACCGACCATGATTCTGACATTATATACTGAACTGCAATCTCCGTCTGTTTAAATTAATGGTCAATAATCTCCTGAAGACCTTGGAATTGAAGAGTTACAGGAAGTTCCTGTAATTACCTACTTGCAAATATCTTTCCATATTTTAAGCCTGCTACCGTCAGAATCACGCGAGGAAGAATTTACACAATTTTCAAAAAATTAAGCAACTGGACTGCTATTTCTTATTGATATACTTTCAGAGATCTTTATTAATTTATATAAGCTTACCCCATTCTCCTTTGATTAAAATAGAAAAGAGCGGTGAAATTGAGAACGATATTTTGAATGTTGTGTGATTTGGCGTATGGTGTCAACCTGTCTCGCACCCACATTTGTATTAGACAAAAACTGTCATATTTGTCTTTGAGGAGTTGTAGATGAATTAAATATAGATCATGGTGGATTTACTGGAAAGAGGGGGTTTCTAAGTCCTAGTGAGATGGAATTTTGAAGAATTTTAGATTGCTTAATCTCTTGTCTATAAAACAAAGCTACTCTGCATCAAAAACTTGTATGGTAAGAAAAGATTGATCATGTTCATGGATTTACTGGACGGACACCTCCAACTGTGCTCACCCCATCTGTCTCCCCACTTTCAAATGCTGCTTTTAATGCCCAAGTAACAAACTTGGACGACTCTGCGTCATATTATAGTAAACGTGAGGAATGCGTAGCATAAATCCAAGTAGCTACTCATTCTGTATGATAATACAGGAGTGGACAGGAGTGTTGTTTTACCTCTTTACCTGCTTTTCTCTGCGCCGCCCATTAAAATACTCAAAACACTCGAGAACAGTTGTTGGTGCCCTTTTGACTTTGGAAATTGAAGTAACGTCGGTTGGAATTAGACTCCCAAACGTCTTGCCTACTATCTTATATTTTTTTGGGATATTGAGATTTCAGAATGATACGTTTAGGGAACGGTTATTTTATATTCTTAATAGTTGGAAAATTGTTAGTAATGAATTTTTATTTATTTTGTAAAGTATTTATGTTTATAAATGTTTATGTTTTTTTTGTATGCTTTATGTAAGGTGTAAAATTATTTTTGATGTGTGTTTTTATATTTGAATATGTTTGAAGGTGAAGTAATAAATTATTGTATTTTAAAATGATTGAGTTTTATATAATGGTGAAGAATTTTGTAATATAAGTGCTTTTTATGTTAAAAGGTTTTCTTAAACAAACATACTACATATTGTCTTTACTTACTATGTACTATATTATTGTTCTAAATTATATATGTATTACTTCAATTGTAAAAATAGATAAAACATTTTTTTTTAGTACAATATATATACTTATTTAAATGTTAATATTTCAATTGATTTATCAAATTGAATCTTAAATTTAAAAGATTGATCATAAATTGACTTTTGTTTTTTATGTCAAATGATATGAGAATGTTATGAACAATAATATTTGACTAAATGAAAAGTTTATATGAAGGAAAGTCTATTCTTATTGACAAAAAATTCATTATCAATATAATTATAATATTAATTTTTCAATTTAAAGTTTCTCAATATTTAAATAGAAAAACATATTCTATTATTATATAAAAATTGAATTATATATATATATATATGAATCTTCTTTTTTTCCAATATATGTTTGAAGCATATTTAAAAATTGGAAAACTTATTTTTTTTATATAATTGATGAAAATGAAAAAAAAAAGAAATTAAGAAATTTTAATTTTAATTTTAAAAAATTATTTATTTTTAATTAAATATTTTTTTTATTAATTCTAAAAAACAAATATTAAGATAGTATATATAATTGATTAAAAATAGATAAATTTAAAAGTGATGGCATTTCTTTTTTAATATTAATTAATTATTTTAAATAATTTTAATTTAAAATATAATTAATTACATATATAAATATAGTACGTAGAACTATTCACGTGATACAGATGCCACCACTGTAAGGCATATTAATTATAACAAGCTTATTTCTTGGAAGTTTGGCTATAAACATAACGACAAATGTTTAGGGTGTACAAGCGCAGTCTTCACGTAGAAATAACTTTGTATATAATAATGTTCATTTGTGCCACGCGCTCATCACTCCGCGATTAACGGCTCTTATACAACACCGCAGCCTATCTATATATGGATGTTCATTTCACCCTAATTCAGCGCAAGCATTGAACCATCTCTTCTCCCATCGCCATGGCTAGAAAAGCTTCCCGAAACGACCAAGTTCTCAATCGCGGTGCCTGGACTGCCAAGGAGGACCAACTTTTGTCTGAATACGTCAAAATTAATGGCGAGACTGGCTGGACCTCTATACCCAGCAAAATAGGTAAATGAATGCATCAATGCTCTCTCTGCCCTGGCTATCTCTTTAAAATTCCTACACTCTAAAGCGGATTTGTTTTTCAGGTTTGAAGCGGTGTGGGAAGAGCTGTAGACTTCGGTGGCTGAACTATCTTCGCCCTGATATAAACCGCGGAAACATTTCATCTGATGAAGAGGAGCTCATTGTTAGATTACATGACCTGCTTGGCAACAGGTACCGGCTTAATGCTTTCAGATTGGTCATTTACATTGAAGGTATTGAGGAAGATTTAAAGATATAACAGTGACGTATGTTAAATTATATGCAGGTGGTCGCTGATTGCAGGTCGACTGCCGGGTCGAACGGACAATGAAATAAAAAACTACTGGAACACTCATCTCAGCAAGAAGAGGGCTTCAACTCAAAACTCTGTTCCGAAACCCAACAAGAGGAGAAAATCTGCTCCTCCTGCAACTGACGGGTTATTGAAAGTCTCCCCGGTAAAAGTAACGGCGGTGAGAATATTAAATGGCTGCAACAAATATGTGGACAGCGGTGATTCAAATCGTCAAACGACTGATTCTGCACAAACAGTAAAGGCCTCCAGAAGTTGTTCAGACTTATTGGTAGAGGACTTGGTGATAGACCACGATTCTGACGCAATCGACTTTACAATGGCGGCTGAACTGGAATCTCCGTCTGTTGAAATCAGTGGTCAATATTCTCCAGAAGATTTCGGAATCGAAGAGTTACAGAAAAGTTCCTGTAATTCCTTAGAAATGGCTTTTCTTTCTGATTACATTGAACAAGTTGAGAATTCTACAGATGCTGGCTATAATGGAATGGAGAGACTCTACAGCGATACACAGCATGGAGATTGGATGGATGAATTACAATATTTGCAGATGTCAAGCCTGCTACAGTCAGAATTCCACGAAGAAGATTTTGCAGAATTTTCATAAAAATTAAACTTCTACAGGTGTTTAATGTTGAGTAGTTTGTATTGAACTTACCCCATTGTCCTTTGATGGAGAGAAAGAAGAGCGTGGCTCCCAATATAAACAGAGGGCTGTTTACGCCGACCAGGCTGCCATTATCTTAGCCGTAGTATCAGCCATTCTTAATTGGGAAGGTTAGATTTTCCAGTATAAGAATTGCTGATTGGTTATGGTTTAACTGCAACATTATTAGTAATGTAAGTAAATAAATAATAAATCGATCTCCAAGAAAATGTTTATAACTTGGGGTGTGTGCATTCACATGTGGATGTTGTGTGATTGGATAACGGTGTCAACCTGTGCCGCGTCCACATTTATATTATACAGAAAATTGTTATATTTGTAATTATTTTAAACAACTAGCTGCCAAAAAATGCAGAGGAATTTGGAAAACACGGACGGGACAAACGAAGCTTTGACTTTCTTACGCGGGTCGTGGCCACGTTTCCTCAGTTTTCTTTCCCTGCTAACTATTTTATAAGGTATAGAATGTTAAAAACTAGCAATGGCACCTTCGTGTGCAATGGGTACGTCGAAGCGTTGTGGAAGGTCAATTAGTGATAGGTTCTGGGATTTATTTATGAAAAGCAGATAATTGTTATGAACTGTATTGAATTGCATGTCAATGTTGTTTTGAAAGCTTGTTTTCTGTATTTAGCTGCAAGTTAATGTTTATTTGGAAGTAAAATTTAGGCAGTGGAGTCTATAAATGCAGCATATACGTGGATAAAGTAACTTGAAAAATTTCTGAAAGTTAGAGTTATTCTGAGTATATATGTTATTTTGCTTAAGTCTGTTAAGTACAAGTAAAATACCACCAGTCTTAAAAGCATGGTTAGAAATGACTATGCAAATAACAGTAACATGGAACCATCGGCATAAAAAAAACATAAGAAGAATACGGTATCCTCTTCATGTAATTGTATATTAGAAAACATTCATTTATGGAATATCTTGTAAAGATAACTAATTATAACATATAATCATTATTTTTGGCATTGGAAGAGAAAAACAAAGAAGCAATAGGTTTCCTTTTATAAGAGAAACAATTTGGTGTTCAAATGATATACATGTTTTCCTCTTTTCTTGTGAAAAGGGAAAAAAAATGAAGAATTTATTACACAGTAAAGTACCAATACTTGAAAGGGGCGACCCTTTGGTGAAATGGTGGGGCTTATTGCCTGTAGAGCCAACAACCAAGGTTCAAACCTCGCGGGGTTGTTCTCTACCGCGTTAACAAATGGAGTCCACGTACCCTTGGTGTTAAGGGGAGACCCTTTGGTGAAATGGTGGGGCTTCTTTCCTGTAGAGCCAACAACCAAAGGCTCATACCCTTAATATCATATAAATTTAAGTGGGCGGATGGGTGGGTCCCTCCCCAGCCTCTCCTTTGACACCTAAATCCGAGGGTGTGAGATGGCTATGCGACGGTGGGAGAGGATGCTGAGGTGACATATCCATGTCATCCTTGGAATTTGAGTTCGCAGAAGGAATGATGGTCACCTTATTGAGGACGGCTCGTTCGAAGCAGAGCATTTATGTTTGTCAGATTGCAAGTTGGGCTTTGTTTCAAGTCTGTCATTTGGCGACACGTCGAATACGGCAACCCTTGACAAGAATTCAGTGTAGACGGGTGGCGACTCACTTCACTTGAAGTGATTATAGTTAAGGGTGTCTGGACTGCGGCCGTAGCCCTCCTTCATAGCGAGGATGTGAAGATCGTCCTTCCATAATTATGGCATTTGTGCGATGGCCAAGCGGATTCTCACGGGCTTAAATTTGGATCTGTCATATTCATTTCGGTGCTTGGCTTTCGCATTCTGGTTTTGTTTTTCTGTGTTGCAGGGTGTAGCTGTTACCATGGAGGGGTCGAAAAAATCGAAGTTCACCATTCATATTTCCTTGGATGGTTTGGAATGCTTTGGTGTGGACACGCCGGTTTCTTTGGTCGCCACGGAGCGTCAAATAGCCTTTAGGGAGATTTCAGACCAAAGGCTGAAACGAATTCTAATTGAGGATGATCCTGTGTTACTGGTCGAGGTTAAGATGGTTCTGGGAAATGAACACTTGCATCGAAAGGAATATGCCAGAGACAATGCTCACATTTCCTCGCGTTTTCTAGCAGTTTTATTGGACCTGGAAATTCCGAAGAAGGTGGCATGGGAACTAATGGAGCGTTTGTTCCGTGCGGATTTACTCGGTGGCTTGGAAGATACTTTGAAGGCGGCCCTTCTGGGTAAAGGTATTCCGCGCCCGGCTGATTTTCCTCTCTTATGGCATACGGAGGAAGCGGTCAAGGTGTATCCCTTCCTCCTTGATCTTAAAGGGCCAGCTTTGTCTCGCCACCGGAAGCTCGCAGACGTGGCTATGGAGTTTCTGAAGCGCAAATTAATGATGGTGCCGTCGGAGGGTTTGGACTGGTTGGAGGGCTTTATTTGTTTTGCGGAGGTCAATGGTTTCTTGTAAGGTGGATCCGTGCTTTAAATCTCTATCGGCCATTTTTTGTAGTTGTTGGTTTTTTGGCTGCTTGTTCTTATGGGGGAGTGGTTCGGTCTGTTAATCCCCGTCTCTGTTTCAAGTTTTTCAGGTTGTTGCCTGCTCGGGCTCGGGGTTCTTGGTTTTGAATTAGTGGTTGGGCTGTCATCTTGCCCACTGGTGATGGTGGCTGGTTTTCCTGCGTAGCAGATGCTTGTATGCTTTTTCCTTTTTAATATAATACTTCTATCGTGCGTATCAAAAAAAAAAGTACCAATACTTGAAGAGTAAATCTCAGAAACCAAAAAGTGTAGTGTTTTATTTAAAAAGAATAGTTTAGAACTATTTAAATTTTTACAAGATAAAATTTGTTGTCCACACCCATAGGGCAACATAATTTTTTTTCAGATGCTAGGTTCCTTTCCAAATTGATCGACAAAAAAGAACAAAAATTCAGATAAGTATCCAGATTAATGAAGGACTTCAAACAAAATCCGAACGAAAATGTAAAGATACCATATATTCTTGTAGCTGACGAAAGAACCCATATTTCTAGAGAAACATTGTCATTCAAAGGTTAAGGATTCATGACATTAGCAAATTGATACATTACTAGTAGGTACTGGGCGCATGATTTTTTTGCAAACACACTTTCTAATGATATACGATAAGATGCCAAATTGTAAAAATATAGGAACATCTATAGCAACCCTCATATGATACAAGTGTAAAAATATATTGATATGAAATAGAGTGACAAATAGTTGTTGAGCAATGATAAAGGAACTAAAATATTTGTGATTGAAACTACTGTCCAGGAAAAAGCAATGTAGGAACATCTGTAGCGGCGCTCATATTTTGTTGGCAATAACTCAGCTGATCCTTAGGAAAAAACTTAGTAATAACATGGCAAACTTATTGAACACTAAAAAATACATAAATTTGTAAAAATATTCTTCAAAAATATGCATATTACTAAAAGTTGGTTGCTAGGACATTGAACTAAAAGGGTTTAAGGAATCACCTGATTATTTAAAAAACTGACTCGATGGAAACATATCTTGTTTAACTAGGGTTTCTTTTCTAGATGTACTGATCAATGCATACTTTTAGTTTATGTCATGGTTGGTCAACTTAGAATTTATTAAAAAAATAGGACTTGGCAAAATTTGGGGAAAAACTTTGGAATAACTTGCCAAATTTATCAAACATTAATAAATGCATAAGTTTTTAATAATATTCTTCAAAAATATGCTTATTACTGAATGATAATGCAAAACACATTTAAAACATATCCATGGTTAAAAATAGACACAGTGTCAAGTTTATACATAATTGACAATTACATCTCCATAATAAAATAAGGTGCACACAAATAGATTTGATTAGGGAATACATAATATATTTGAAAGTATGAAGGCATGACACATAGCAACCATGACAAATTTTAAGATTCATTTTCTTAAGTTTCTATTATTATTTTATAAATCTATTGTTCATTTGAATGTCGACATATGTCAATCCTCAATTTAGCTCTAATGTTTCGTAATACGATTATATAATGCTATGGTGGATGCCTCATCATATGAATATTTAAAAAATTATTTATTTTTGAATCTCCCCAATTTTTCAATTGCCATCCACTACTATCCTATAAAAAAAACTTCCTATTCCCTACTGTCCCACAAATAAATCCCCTATATCTTGTGGTGGGTATAACCTTATTCTAAGTCAGAGAGCCCACCAAAGGGGCTGGATTTTTTTTTTCTGATGAAGCAGGTTTGGATTTAAGGCATAAAATGGCACTAGTAAACATGTATGAGAACATTGGAAGAATAGAGAAGGTTGTGCAAACTGATTGACAAAATGCCTCAAACGAAAGGGGGTTTTTTGTAAGATTTTGTGGTTGTAAGTGCCATGTATAATGTGGAAGCATAGAATAGGCACATGAGCTATTAACAAAATCCTTGAAGAAGTGTGGTCTCATAGGCTACAATGACGGCAGGATAGGAACGAAATGGATTTGCTTAAAAAAAAAGCTTAGAAAATTTCAAGCAGATGCAAATGGTTTATGTAATGCAGAAGGTTAAAAAAATACAATTAATTGAAATCATGGGAAGTGACTTACCTACAGATTCTGTGCAAATTGTGTCGACCTATCAATGATGCCAATGAGAGAAAGTGGGTAGAGGTCGTAGGAAATTTTTAGGAAACCTCAATTTTTGTATTGTTGCTGCTTAATCTCCAGACCCAATTATCATACTCTTGCTGCTTTAATCTATTCATAGTAAAGGGGCAAAAATAATTAGTAGCAGGGGAAGTAGTGAAATATGACAAAAAATATACCAATGAGGAAGAGTTTGGAGGAGCGGAAACCATTAACGGTGAGAGAAGCATGCGACTTACCTCAAGATTCTAAAAAAATCTCTATTGATGTCGTTTATGAAAAAAAGTTAAGGAAACTTAAGAAGATATTAACAAAAGGAAGATATTTTAGACACAAACTCTCGTATGGAGAGGAAGGAAGGAGGCGAAGGAGAGTTAATGTGTAGCAGTGCCATCAACATTAAACGTGACCTACTTGCCTCCTGAAATGATCAATGGTTTCCAATCGATGGACAACCTTGACAGGCGCCTTTGTGCTTTCCAACCGTTGATGGTAAGAAAGAGCTTCAAAAGCTCAAAGAGTAACACACCTTTGGAATAATTATCATAATATGCTAAGGTTGTGTAGGTCGAGCTCTTAGAGGGTTTTTTTTCCTCTTCCATGCCCTTGTGTCAAATTGCACTTATGCAGGAATTTTCATTTTTTTACATTTATTGTAGTAAGGGTTATATTACTTAGCTTGCAAGATCCTTTTGTCTTCTTTATATGGTCTCGACTTCTTCTTGTTCTATCAATGTTGTTGCTAGAGTAGAATCCTTGATGACGATCTTCAATGGCTCTCCCATTGAAGCCACCTTGAAGTTTGTTCCCAAAATGTTCCACAAGGTATGTCTCTTCAAACACCACCATATATGATTCTTCCCATTCCTAAATACAATAATTCTTGCAAATGGTTGGAGAGTTTCACTCTGGATAGCTATTTTATGGGTAGGGTCCCTCTTGAAAGCATGCTCAAAGACTGGATCAACAAAGATTGTACCCCACACGTCATCCGACTTACTACCATGCAAACCCTCATCAAGAATTTTTTATTTTTTCCATTTTGTCAAGGCCAACCACACTAACACTATGCTCAAGTGAGGCCCTTAGCTTGTTAGTTCTTCCCTTTTAGTTTTCGAACCTCTGACTCATGATTTTGTTGTCTCAAATAATAAATATCTTTGAAACCTTGTTTGGGTTGAGTTTCCTAGTTTCCCCTTGCCTTGATAGAATTTTTTGACCCAAATAACGTCTACACTAAGCACTATGGTTTGTGTTGAGCCTTAACAATTTTAATTGATCCGTCCTCACCAACAAGTCTATGTGGAGATAGATCTCTCCAAGGACCTTAAAGATGTGGATATTCAAGTTGGGTAGACCCGCTACTCCCAATGGATACAATATATTAATCTCCCCAATACATGCTATTGATTTCTATCCTCCAAACACAAGATTAAGGATTTTCCATTAACATCTCCACACCCAAAGCTCTTAACTTATCCCTCACCTGGGTTATCATCTCTTAAAAAAAATAGAAGAAGGTTGGCCAACCATGGTTAATAAGTGAAATAAAAGTGCTAGTGCCTCAAAGTCAATTCCCAAAGGCTTTGGATCAGGAGCCTTGGCATCACTAGTAGCTTCGATGCCCACTGATAGTGGGAAATCTCCCATCTCCCCTTATGGGGACTATTTGGTTAAATAAGCAACAACCGAGTTGTGACACAACCCGCCAAGGTCTGTCACTCCACCCCTTATGCTTTTCGTTAAAGGAGGTCTCACAACCCACTAAGCCATTTGAAAGGAGAGTTTGTACCACCTAAAAAACCTACTACTTAGGGTGGCTTCCAAATTGCAAGCTATATGACCAATGAGATGTTATTCTAGAATAGTCATTTGACTCTAGATGAGTTGGATAACAAGGAGATGAATCTTGATAAATCATTAATAAATTGCATTTCATCGAATGTTTGAGGTCTAATAGACCTCCCATAAAATTATTTTCTTAATGATGCTCATCTTCTACCTTCAAATATAGAAATAATTTTCCTTCAAGGTGTCAAAGTGTAGTTATTTAATCTTAGCTGTGTATGTCATTTGGCCTTCCAACCATTTTTTTTGTACTAGGCATGAGGCTAGTTGAGGAGGTTTTGTCACCTCTCTCTCCTATGTGGCATAATTTAGTGGTTGATCATGGTTGTGACCTCACCAACCATGTTTTATGGGTCCTTTTCAATGTCAATAATCATTCTTTTGGCATTATTAAACTTTATTTTCCCAATGATTCCATGGAGAGATCTTCTCTTTGGAGATGGATCATACATTCAATGCTATTTGCCACTTGGGTTTTGTGTGAGGATTTCAATATGGTTGAATAAACATATGATAAATGTGGTGCCTTGCCAATGTAATGGACAACTAGAAAAAGGAAGGCATGGTTTATTATGCATACTAAAATGGGTCCTTTTAATCCCAATGTTGGTCAACACCAAGATAACTCCCTATGGTACACTTGGAGTTATTTAAGAGTGGGCCCTAATAGAATCTTAAAGATAATCATTCCTTTCTATCAGCTCAATCTTTCTTCTCCTTCACTAACTGTTATTATTTACTTGTGGAACCATTGATTGATCTAGTCCTTTGAGATCATTTCCTGATATGATTTCATATTGATTGACTCTTTCTAGGCCAAAAGCTATGCAAACTTAGTTTTTTCTTAACATGCCACTTATCCATGACATGGCCACATAAACACACATTGAAAATGTGTGGAATTTAGAACCTCACCCCTTTCATAGGGGTTGTTGGATAACATTATTGAATGGTGCCACCATTCACATGTCATAGTTCCTTCACATTTACAAGTGAAATTTTTTTGGCTTCAACAATCGCTCATATTAATCCACCACTTATGAGCTCCACCTAGCCACTACCACTCTGGAAGCTTAGTCATTTGATCCTACCACCAAATTCTAGTGGCACAAGTCTACTAGAAAAAGAAAATTGTGATGGTCACACAACTTAGGGAGCTCAAACCAAAGCTCAACTTCATTAGCTCAAGATTTGTGATAAAGAAAATAAAGGATTTTCTTAGGTCTTATGATCCTGTCATGCATCCCATCCATCCAATTGATTCAATAGGGTCAACAAATCTTGCATGAGTTACTAGGGGAGGGGGGACCATAGTAGGGTGAAGATCTAAAGTGGGGATAGAAGTAGTCCTCAGTGGGCCCCATAGTAGAGCACCTTAATATCCAATTGAAAAACACTTTTTAACCATAAAGTGCATAATCTAACAAATCATATGATGCTACATTAGTGAAATATATTCACATGACTTAGTGCTCTACTATTGGATTGTATATGGTTTTTGAGCTTTTTTGGATACCAACAAAAGCATGCTGATGTGGCATCATATTTGATGATGTGACCCTAAAAATATTGTTTTAAGCAAGTAGCCAAATAAATTGTTGTACAAAATTGGGATTGATTTGAAATTATGTAGTATGAAATTCAAAAACCCAAAGTTAGGGTTCCCTATTGTGGGCCCCTCTACCTTAGATATTTTGCAAGCCTTTTTTTCATCATTATGAACAAGTATTCTCGCCTCAAGAGTCATCTCTGGCTAGGGACTTTGCCTTGCAACAATGGCTTCCTATGATTAGCTCCTCACTCAAGAGGATCTCAAGGAGGCTATTTTTTCTATGACCAATGACAAAGCTCTTGGTTTGGATGGCTTCCCTTGCAAATTTTATTAAAATTTCTAGTTGTAGAACCCCAATCCTAATACCTGCAAAACACAATAAACAAACACATAGTTAGATCAAATGTTGCAAGTAAGAATTAAGATTCCCCATGAAATCCATTAGCAATGCTCAAAATAGGAAACAAAAATGAAAAACATAATGAAAAAGCAATCAAATCCTAATTAAGAAAGAAAACTCTTAATCCCATGGGGAAATTGGTGCCAATTTGATGTGAAAATTATCCCTTTCCCAACTCCTATGATGCAATGTTGATGAGTGATGAAGGTTGATCCACTTTGTTGAAGATTCACTTGAGCTTCATGATGAAAAACCTACATAACCTAGCTACTTAGACTTTGATGAAATGGATGAAAATAGATATGCTTGAGGATAAAATTGAGTATAATAAACTTGCTCAAATTGTGGATGTAATGACCAGAAAGGCACAAATACTAGTTATATCCTTAAGTTCCCAAAATTACTTTCACCATTATAATCAAATGGAACAATATACGCCAATGAATCAAAGTATATTGAAACAAGGCAGCGCCTTCATTAGATTTAGCCATGTAAGTTTACATGAGTTATCATCACAACAATATGTGCAAATTCAAATACTGTAATGCAAATTAAGGAATGACAAGATCATAAGTGCATCCACAAAGAAACCATAACATAAAGATTTTCATGAGTGGAAAACCCTCGAAGGGATGAAAAACCACTCGTAAAAGTGCCTCACTAGCTTAATGAAATGCCCCATGGCAGAGCCTTACTGGCTACAAAATCTCAATAGTTACAAGATGCCTTGTAGGAAATGGTCATACTGTCTCATTGAAAAGACCATTCATTACATATTTCTGGATATCATGAGTTTCACACATATCGAGGAGCATATGGAAGTTCTTTTACTAGTCACATAAGTCTACACACAACATTTTCAAGTTTCAACAATGCATTATCCTTACATATGAAACTTAGGTAGTGCCAACACTATCATGAATTGCTCGGACCAAGTATTTGCAAATAAGACCATTCTACTTCCAATTATCTCTCAAATATCACACAAGTACACTGCAATAATGTAAAGCTTCATGAAAGTAATTCTAGTCCTGCTAAGATGCACACATGCCTATGCAAATATAAGCAGAATGTTTACTCCTAAACTCAATGATTCATAGAGGTTTTATTAATAAGTGAATAATACTAAAAATGAATTTAGAAGGTATAGCTCATGTATGTATGAGAATACATATATAAGCTAATGAATATAAATATGATATACATTCTTACACAAATAAAACTGAAGTTCAACTAGTTGAGGGGATTTCTATTTTCTCTTTATGTGCATGATAAACCACAATGCATGAGAAGAATGTCATCATTAAGCTTAAACTTTATTAAGGAAAGGTATGATTTAACATTTATTTATCTTTTCATAAAATTCCCAATTGATTCACCTTACATAATACGCGTAGATTAATTACAATCTACATCTATATATATTTATTGATCAAGAGTTATAAAATAGAACAAATTTCATATTCAAATCTTAATTTTTTGTCCTCCTATATATAAATCTCATACTTAAGATATTTTTCTTCAATAAAGTATATTAAATATTATTTTTAAATTAAATATAATAACTTAATTTGATCTCATTACTTTGTTAAATATTTATTCTTTCTAAAGTATTCTTATAATTCCAAGGGTTCGCTATTTGATTACATAAGGGATTAGTTCATAAGAAATAAACTCTACATCTAGTTTAACATCTCTCAATGACTCAATTTGATCAATCTTCTAGTACTCCAAGGACTAGTAGCAATTGAATGCACATATGTACCTTTCTATTTGCACACAAGAATTTAATAACTTATTTCTAATTTTAATGATTTACTAAAAAAATTACAGATTTGTACAAATCGAATGAAATACTTTCAGATCAGAAATATAATTACATTTTAGCAAATAAACTTTCCAATTCACAAATACACATGTATATATTCAATAATACATCAATTAAAAACATAAATACATCACTCTAAGTCATATTTTTATAAAAATTCTTTTCAAAATTTAATTCCAGCTCTTCACATAATGTATATCTATATATATACAAACTGGAGTAATTTCATTTGTAACGAAATGGTATATTTAATTATAAATAAATGGACATACAAAAATTTACATCTTCAGCTAAAATAGTCTACATTATGTCATAATCGTATGAAATGATATAAATTGGTTTGATTTAATGTGTGTGGGCATATATATATATATATATATACACACTTTCTCAGCAAAATCACTTTTGCAATGAAATAAAATAACCACTTTCAATCATATATATATATACACTTTCTCAGCAACCAATTTTTAGTTATTTTTGCAGTGCAATAAAGAAGATTATAAAAAAAACAATTGTGTTTCCGATAATGATTTTCCTTTTTTAAATTTTCCCTTCCATTTTCATAACCTAATCTTTAAAATAAAAATAAAATAAAATTTATTTTCATGTACGATATTTATCTTTAATTAATAATAATAAAGAATTCTCTTTTAATTGTAACTACATAACTATCCAAGTAAATAGTGAGCAGTTGTCATTTTTAATTTACAAAAGAAATATTTACCTGCAAATTAAATATTTATTCTAGATAAATATTAACGAAATGTCACTTACTTGCACGTAAAATAATTTTCCTAAATAAAAAAGTATTTTCATTTAATTGCAATTGAGTTAATTATTCTAAATAGTAAGCATTATCAATTAATTGAAAAATGAATTCTCTAATTAAAATATAATTATTTCCTTTTTGTTTGTTTATAACTTAATTTAATTAAACATTATAAAATTACGAACAATAAAAATAGGGGTCATGACAGTGGATGATCAAATGAGGAGAGAAACCGCTTATTTATAGAGAGACAAGATGGAGAAATTCCCAAAATGAAGCAATGTGGGACTAACTTTCAACCAATGGCCAAATACCACTTGTCAAGATGTGAATGGGCAAAGGATGTGCACATTTTGATCAATGTGCCCATAAATGCAATTAGGTGGAATTTGAAAATAGTGAAATGGCATGTAAGAGGGAAAAATGAATGACTTAAATGCCACTTGGCTCAATACACATGTACATGTAAGAAGGAATGAATGTCTTATTGGAAGGACAAAGTCCACTTGGAGGGATTTTCAAATTTGAAAGAATATTCTCTAAAGATGCCAAGTTGAGAGAAAATAGAGATTTAATAAATGAATTAAATTTATTTTTATGTGCAAGTGGCAAAATCTAGAGAAATTGGAGATTAGGATTAAATTAATCAAGTTTTAATTAATTTAATGAGGGATTAGATGATGTGACTATTTGATTTAGATTTATGGGTTGATTTAAATCAAATAATACGAAGAATGTGATTTTAGACTTAATTAAATAAATGATTTGATTTATTTAATTAAACGGAATAATGTTAGATTAAATTAAACAAGGTTTAATTTATTTAATTTAATAAGATGACCTTAGAAATTTAATTAAATAAAAATGAATTATTTAATTAAATAGAGACTTAGGGTTAATTAGATCGGATTAATTGATTTAATTAACAAGAGAGAATGACTTAATTAGATAAATGATTATTTATTTAATTAAGGGATGAAGAGTAATGATAAGCTGAGAAGGTGATTTAGGATGAAACAGTGTTAGTAATCAAGATCAAGTATGTCGATACATTTTCCATGTCTAGGGTATGTGTAGGATCATCATGAAAAAAATAGGCCGTTAAGTGGCAAATTTTTTTAGAAAAATTAGAGTTAGACAACTTGACGTAAAAATTTGAATAAGTTATCTATATTATTTCAAAAATATGTAAGAATAGAATCTATAGAAAATTGAATGTAGTTTCTAAACTACTAGGTTTATTTTTAAAAAAAATAGTTGGTGAAATTTTGAAATTTCAATGCAGTAGGTACTTAAATTTCAGGGAAAAAATAATAAGTAGGTGTCTGTCTGACCACCCTAACCACAATAAAATGATACTATATTTTTATAAGATTTTAGATAAGTAGAGGACTCCAGATGTGATGCATATTTTTTTGTAATTCTTTTCCAAGTAAATAATTAATTATGAATTTTTATTACAACTTTTAAAAATATAAAAACTCGTATGTCTGACCACCTTAACTTGGTCAAAACTTCACGAAATTCAATTTTTTTTTTTAATCTTATAGTATGAAAATTATAGAATGTGACACATGTTTCAGATTCAAAAAATGTGATACTGTTTGAAAGCTATAGATTTTTTTCAATCAGCCTATCAGTCAGGACTTTAGTCGTAATTCAAGTAGAAAATGAATAATAATTATTTATTAAATTCAAAGTAAAGCATAATTTGTATTGATGGAAAGTTGAGAATCTCCTTTAAAAACCTTTTTTATTTCATGAATTTTGGGTTAAAAAAAAGTCGTCAGCCACATACCCTACACATACCCATCATATCACCACTTTTTGGCCCATTATGATCCTGCACATACCCTCTACATTTTCCCCTATTTGAAGCGATGCACTTGTTACACTAGTTCAAAGAATAAACTGTCTCAATCAAACGTAAAAAAAAAATATTTTAAAATTTTCCCCATTGCTGCCCCAGCGAGAGAGAATCATGCTAATATACTGTCCCCTCGAGAGATCAGAGAAAAATTCCAACTTTTTGGGTGAACTCATGAAAAAGTAAAAGAAGGTGCTCAACGGGTCCATAAAGGCTCCAAAATGCCAAAAAATGAGATTAAATGCAAAAAACGGTGTGAGATGACCCTTGGTTGGGTGAAAACAAGATCAAGGGAGCAAAACCCTAGTAGGATGGCTAAACAGGGTCAAAAAGCTCTAATTTTCAGGCTTAAATAGGCCTTGAGGGGCCACTTCCAATTCATTTGTTCATTCAACGTTTAGAGATTTTTAAATTTTGAGCTCTAATCCCTTCACGAGATGGCACAACTACATCTTCCCCAACACATTTTCGACAGAGTACGGACACACCAGAGACTTCCTGGTTGTGGACCACTGGTGAGTCAATCTGACCCAACTTTATTTTTTGATTTTCATTCGCATTTATTAGCTTAGGAAACTTAGCTTTTAGGAGTGGTCCAATATAGCGCCACTCCAAACTCTCTTTCGGCACTATGTGGCCTCAAACTGTGCCCTAGTCGCAAGTAGCAATGCCATGACACAGTTTGGAATTAGGGTTTAAATTCCAAACCCAACCGCATATGCAAAGTGCACTGTCGTGGGTCTCTTTGAAATTAGGGCTTCCTTTTAAACTTAGCTGCCTTGTTAAACTATGACGTTGCAGTGGAGTTTGAGGTTCAAACACTCCTAGCGGCATAGTTTGGAGTTTGCAAACTACACCACACCCACAAACAACGACGTTGAGGTTGCTTCAGGATGCCGAGACAAACCAGGGTATGTGCAGGATCATGATGGGCCAAAAAGTGGTGATATGATGGGTATGTGTAGGGTATGTGGTTGATGACTTTTTTTTTACCCAAAATTGATGAAACAAAAAGGGTTTTTAGAGGAGATTCTCAACTTTCCACCAATATAAATTATGCTTTACTTTGAATTTAATAAATAATTATTATTCATTTTCTATTTGAATTATGACTAAAGTCCTAATTGATAAGCTAATTGAAAAACATCTATAGCTTTCAAATAGTATCACATTTTTTGAATTTGAAACATGCATCACATTCTATGCTTCATATACTATATTATTAAAAAAAAAAATAATGAATTTCATGAATTTTTGACCAAGTTAGGGTGAATAGACATACAAGTTTTTATATTTTTTAAAAGTTGTAATAAAAAATTACAAAAAAATATGCATCACATCCGGACATAAGTCCTCTACTTTAATTTTAAATCTTATAAAAAAATATTATCATTTTATTGTGGTTAGGGTGGTCAGACAGACACCTACTTATTTTTTCATTGAAATTTAAGTTCTACTGCATTGAAATTTCAAATTTTTACCAAATAGACTTAAAAAAAAAAAGCCCTAGTAGTTTAGAAACTACATTCAATTTTCTACAAATTCTATTCTTACATATTTTTGAAATAAGATAGATAACTTATTCAAATTTTTATGTCAAGTTGCCTAACTCTATTTTTTTTGAATTTTTTGTGACTTAAGGGCCTATTTTTTCCATGATGATCCTACACATGGCCACTAGAATTAGGAATTTTTTGATGAATTTTTAATGCGGTGACTTTCTTAATGTAGGAGGAGGCAATGATACTCTACTCATGTGAGCATAGGTCCCGAAATCTTTTCAGCATTTTGGATGATCTACCCGATCGACAAACCTAGGGCAGATGGGACTTTGGTATATTGCTTATGCACCACCCGTGAGGACACACCTAGGCATGATGATGACACTCGCTGAGAGATGGCATAGTGAGACATCCTCCTTCCACCTCCCAACAGGTGAGGTGATGGTCACACTAGAGGACGTGTGGTGGATCCACAGATTGCCCATCCACAGATAGCACACGATTTACAACGTGGATGTAGGGAGGGAGGCCTGCTACGATATTATGGGCCTTGATGAGATTGTTTTCTGTGAGGGTTAGATTGAGTTAGAGTGTTATAGGCTCTCTATGTCACCCTTTCACCTTGTTATTGCAGCCATCATATCGGGTCTCGTCACACCAGATCGATGGGGCCGATATTTTAGTCTTAGATGGGGGCTCACTTGGGAGCACATGGTTCAATGATGAACATGCTTCGCTTGGGGGCCAGTTCTTCTAGCCTCACTATACAAGGATCTTCATGACTTTTCCTACCTGGATGGCTGAGCACTTGGGGTTGGCATTACATTGCTTCATATCTGGGCTTGGGAGCACATCGCTGTGCTCCGTCTGAGAGTTGTTCTAGTTATGATGGAGCCAGATGATCCAATTGTTTGGCGATACCATGGAGGTGTTTCTTTCACCCACATAGGATAGCATGAGATTCATCATTGGAGGAGAGTTCTTGATGATATGCGTGCTTTTACTTGGCAGCCATATCTTGGATGGCCCACATGGTATGACAATGTGCAACAAATTTTCTTGCCCACCAAGACAGACTAATCTAGGTCGGGGAGCACACGATGCTCGAGATGTACCTACCAGGTAGGGTTTAGAGGAAGCTCAACGAGGCACAAGATAGGCCAGATGATTAGTATGTGGCCATTTTTGCACATACGATGAGCTAGAGCTCCTAGGGCTGATATATTCTTGTGCACGAGGTAGTGCAGAGTTTCATGTAGTTGGTGGCCAAGCCATGGCCATATGATTAGGGATAGGGCGATGTAAGCATACAAAGATTGGTTTAGGTCACCTCTTCGACTTACAGTGAGGACACCATCTGCTCGACGTAGAGACAAAGGTAGGGGAGCAAGACAGGGCTGAGGGGATGAAGACGGGGGCCAAGGAGGTGGAGGACCACCACCAGATCAGCCAGATCTAGACCCAAGATGGTAGGATTAGGATCAAGGATGACAGGATAGGGTCCCGACACCACCCAAAGATGGGGGCCAGGATCAGCCAGCCGTGTAGCCACCTCTCCGCTAGACCCTAAGGATGGCTAGATTTTGTAGTTACAGACCTAGGTATAGGCACTGATAGCTTAGAGGGATCAATTGCGGGTAGAGCGGGACTAGATGATCTAACAGAGACAAGCTGCAGAGTTGCAGGTAGTGACAAAGATGGGTAGATGACAACAGATAGAGAGTATGTCTACATCCTCCTCCTGGAGCATGGTATCGCTTCGATCATATGGGGAGGCCATCTAGGAGGATGACTATTATAGGTTGCATTATTACCAGGTCATGCCGAGAGTAGCTCGAGTGCTAGATTTTTCACAGAGGACAAGCCACAAACCCACAAAGGATCACGGGGAGAGAGTAGGTGGTGAGGGAAGCAACCAATAGGGCTAGGCTTTATTTTGATCAGAGATAGGATTGTTTTGGCACCCCATGGGCTCGTTTTTGATAGCCCCAGTGGGCCCTTTGTACTTATGTATTTGATACACACTTGATCCGATTCTTTTGTACCATGATAGTCTATTTATTTTGATGATATATGAGATGATACTTATCCGATATGATATGTCCTATTCTTCTTTATGCTTTATGGATGGATCTTATTTCTATATGTTGTGCAATGTGATGTAATGACGTTCTATGTTATGATGCTATGATGATGATACTATATGATGCCTATGTGATAATGATGTAATGTGATGTGTGACTTTATGATGTGATGCAATGATTATGTGATGTGAATTATGTTCTATGTGATGATGCAATTGAGATGAGATGCTTTATTTTTTGATGTCTTTTCTGTTATGATACGGTGATGCAAAATGCAATGATTATGCGACTAACAGATCTATATTATGCCCCTAATGGATGAAATGAAATATTTTTTCTTATCTTTTCTCATGCATTATATGGTGATGTATTTATATGATGGTTATGATGATGATATGCTATGTATGGTTGATGTATATTTATAACGATGATATGATGTGATGAATCCAACTAATGTTTTATATGATTTATGAATATGATGATGCAAATGAATGCAAATGTGTAAATGATGAAATTATTTGAATAACCAATCTATATTATGGAAATGGAATGCATGTGATATGATTTAATATTTCCTATATGATATGTAGTATGGAATATGCTAACGGTTTGTGGATGCATGATGAGTGCAATGACGATAATGATTTGTGATTAACTGTTATGGTACCATGTTAGCGCGAAAGATGATAGAAGAAAGCAACAGATTCCAACAAGACATGGGATGATGATGCATGCCAAGGAGTTGGGATTTTCAAAGGGCCAATTGTCTTATGTTTGATTACACACCTAGGCATGATGCATCAAGGTATTAAGAACCCGAATGGCGTTTATCTAGTGTGATGTACTTTGAGTCGACAATCAGATATGAGTACTCCTGTTCACACCTGACATACAAAACTTTATTTAGAATGTAGTTCGGATATTTCAGACATCCTAGACCAAAACATAGAAAAGAAAGCCTTCCTATGTGGTCAACTAGACACCTAAAACACCTTCCCTACAAACCAAGCAAAGCATGTATAACCAAGTTATATTACAAGAATATCCAACAAAAGAAACAGGTAAAAAGATAATGATCGTTGAACCATTCATATCTCTCTAAATCCTTTCATTTGGATATCATCAAGAGGTCCTTGGAATGAGTGCAATAAGATAAATTCAACATGATAAAGATAAAGCAAGCAAACAAGTTAATGTTCTTCAATACTGCTAGCCGAGACTAAACTAGAGTGATGCCTGATGTTGATGTCCATTGTAGGAAGGATGCATCCTAGGACATGACAATATCAGATGATTGATATGGGATTGATTGGATGATAGGCTATTGACATAAATAATTGAACAACTTGTTTACGTACTATCCTAGACTTGAGACTTTGACGCTTTGAGTTTTCAATTTTGATTTGCTAAACTTGTTTCCAACTATTTTACCAAAGGTTGAGGGTGACAATTGTTTATTATGATTGAATTTTTATTTTAGGTGAAAGAGAGATGAGATGGTTGGATTTTTTTCAAATATTTGGATGTTTTTGATCTTTTTGAAATGTTTTGAGGTTGTTTTTGGTATTTTTCAAGATTTTGTGAATGTTTTGATTTTTCAAATTTTCAAATGTTTTTGGGTTTTTTGAGATTTTGACCAAGACCTAACCTAAAGACCTATCCTAGGGGCCTTAGGGATTGACAGATTAGCCTTTCTTACATTATACACACAAATACCAAGTAGTCCAATTGACACAGACTCGATTATTGATGAGATATGAACAAATGGATTGCCAATTTATTATGACAAAGTCCTAAAGAACTGACCTAAGTGTCTCGGGTGATGATCAAAGATCAACCTTGCCTATGTTCAAGGCTCAGAGACCTGTAGTTCAACAAGACAACTCTATTTTTGACTTTTTGAGTGACTTTTTGACCAGTTTTTGGATTTTGTGTTTTTATGATGTTTTTGGATTTTCTAATTTTTTGATGTTTTTGGATTTTTTGATTTTGGGATCTCAAGAACATACACGAATATGATCTGATGAGAACATTCCCCCAGCGTGATGCAATGGACTACTCTAATAAAGGCAGGGAAAACTAACCTTTGGAATGGTCCAAGTAGTACTAGGAGGGATCGTGACACAAACATAGGACCAAGCTATGATGGGGATGCTGAACGGATGAGTGATGGATGAAGATATGGAATACGATGGATGGATGATGCAGAATAAGTCATGGAGATATTGGTGGATGGAAGATGATTATTTACACAAGGCACCTATTTGCCAGGTTTTCACCAAGGTACTTGGCCAAAGTGCCACCAAAGTGGTTTTGACTAGAGGACGATTTTTCTCTTTACTGTTTTTGATCCTTTTTCTATTTTTTTGTATTTTTTCTTTTTTGATTTTTTTTGTTGTCACCATGATGCCTATTTTCCAGGTTTTCATCAAGGTGACCATTTTTTCAGGACATTTTCTGATTTTTTTTTAATTTTTCGATTCTATACCTTGAAAGATTTAGGCATAATTTTTTTTGAGGTGGGAGTTGTTCATGGGTTCCTGTAGAGGTTCCCCTTCAGGTGTTCATAACTGATATGCCCCTAACTTATAGCTTGTTGTAATGATAAATGGTCCCAACTAGTTGGGTTCAAATTTTCTTTTTCCATTTGGATTTGGGACATTCTTCTGATTCTCCTTCAACACAAGTTCTCCTACCTGGAATGTCTGACTCCTGATCTTCTTGTTATAGCTTTGCTTTAGTCAGTTCTGATAGAATTGCAAATGATTTAAAGCATCCATACACCACTCATCTAGTAGCTCTAACTCATTTATTCTTGATACTTGGTATTCTTCATCCGCGATGAGGCTCTACAGTGATATTCTCAGTGATGGGAGCTCAATCTCGATGGGAAATATGGCTTCTGATCCGTAGAACATGGAGAATGGGGTGGCACGTATTGGTGTGCAAATTTTGGTTTGATAGGCCCAAAGGGAAAGATTTAGTTGCAGATGCTAGTCATGACCTATGGTATTGACTATCTTTTTAAGAATTTTTAGAATGGTTTTATTGGTGTCTTTTTCCTGGCCATTTCCTTGAGGATAATATGGAGTGGAAAAGCGATGTTGGATTTTGAATTTGTCACATAGGTCACGAACATCCTGATTATTGAATGGTGTCCCATTATATGAGATAATGGCTTATGGGACACCGTAGTGGCATATTAGGTAGTTCAGTCCATGAAATTAGATATTTGCTTTCCAATGATGTATGTCATGGGGATGGCTTCCACCCACTTGGTGAAGTACTTAGTGGCGGTAATGATAAACTTATGGACATTGTATGAGGTGGGGGTGATTTTTCCAATGAGATCGAGCCCCCATTGTGAAAAGGGCCATGGTGTGACAATAGGATGGAGCTCTTGAGCTGGAGCATGGATGAGGTCCCCATACTACTGACATTGTAGACATCTTCTGACGTACTCATGTGCTTCTCTTTCCATAGTAGGCCAATAATACCCTATCCTCAACAATTTCTTGGCCAAGGTCATTCCGCTTGAATGCAAACCACAAATACCATTATGTACATCAGTTAAGGTGGTCAATGCCTCCTCAACGTTTAAGCAGCATAACAAGGTTCCTTCTATGCTCCTACGATAAAGGATATTTCCTAGGATGACAAACCAAGATGCTTTCTTGAAAAAGGTTTCCTTAAGGTTTGAGGTTATGTCAGTTGGGAGGACTCCTATTCTTAGATAGGTGTATATGTCATGGTACCAAGGATCACCAAGACCAATGATTTCGCACATGAATTCTGACTATGGTACCTCAAATGCAGGCATGAGAAGCTGCTCTACCAAGAATTCATGCTCTGGGACATTGTGAGGGATATCTAATAGGGATCCAATTGTCCCCATGGTGTCTTTCACTCTATTGTTTGCTCTAGGTATTTGCTCGAATGTGATCTGAATAAAGGATTCCTTAAGACTTTCCACCAATTTCTTGTATTGAGTTAACTTGTCATCCTTAGTCTGGTATTCATCATTCACTTGATTGATTATTAGCTATGAATCCCCATATACCTTGAGAGGCATGATATGGCATTGCACTACTATTCTAAGTCCTATGCTGAGAGCCTCATATTCTACGATATTGTTTGTGTAGGGAAATGCCAATTTGTAGGACCTTGGTATGCAATCTCCCTATGGAGTGATGAAAAAGACCTCGGATCTTGATCCATGTTGTGTGTAGGAGCCATCAAAGTACAACTTCCAATGGTCTGCTATGTTCAAGTTGAAGATGGATTCATCAGGGAACTCTGAAATTAGTGGATTCTCTTAGTACATTGGTGCTTTTTCCAATTGGTCCACAATAGATTTCCCTTTGATAGCCTTCCATTCCACGTACTCAATGTCATATTCTGATAGGATCATGAACTACCTAGCCATCCTTCCTATTAGCATCGCCTTGGAAAGTAGATACTTGAGTGGGTCAATCTTTTTAATGAGTTTGATTTTGTGTGTTTTCATGTAGTGTCTGAACTTCTGTGAGGCAAATACCACTGCTAGAAAATATTTTTCAATGAAGGAATAGTTCGACTCATGCCCTACCATGGTTCAACTAATGTAGTAGATGGCTCTCTTTGTTTTATTTTCATCATGTTGAGCTAGGAGAGCACCGAGAGTTGCTGGTGTTGCTGAGATGTAGAGTATTAGAGGCTTTCTTGGGATTGGTGGCATAAGCATTGGAGGTGTGAGAAAATACTCTTTGATTTTGTTAAAGGCTTGATCACACTTATCTTTGCATTTGTATGCTACCCCCTTGTGGAGTAGGTGAGAATATGGGACTGATTTTTCTGCTAATTATGCTATGAACCGATGGATGGACTGGAGCCTGCCTTGTAGGCTTCTTAATTGTTTCAATGTTTTGGGTGCCTCCATCTCAAGGATTTATTTTACCTTGGTGAGATCTATTTCAATACCCCTCATTGACACTATGTATCCCAATAGATTTCGTGGTTGTATGCTGAAGACACATTTCTTTGGATTTAAACAGACCTTGTATTCCTCCAGCCTATTGAAAATAAAACTCAAAGTTGCTATGTGATCTCTCCTCTTTCTAGATTTTGCTAGTATGTCATCAACGTAATCTTCGGCAGTTTTATGGATCATGTCATGGAAGGTTAATGTCATGGCCCTTTGATAGGTGGCCCCATCATTCTTTAAGCCAAATGGCATCATGTTCCAACAGTATGTTCCCCATGGACAAGTGAAGGTTGTTTTATGTTGGTCTTCTTTGGCAATCATTATTTGGTTGTACCTAGAGAAACTATCCATCAGAGAAAGCATTTCATGTCCCGCTGTCATGTCTAAAATCATATCAATGTTGGGGAGTGGGAAGTCGTCTTTAGGACATGCCTTGTTTAGGTCTCTGAAGTTTATGCAGATACGAATTCCCCCATCTGGTTTTGAAATAGGAACTAGATTTGATACCCACTCCAGATAGTCAATTGGTCGTATGAACCCTGTATCAAGTAGCTTCTTCAATTCCATTTTAACCAACAAGGCTATCTGGGGATGCATTTTCCTAAGCTTTTGTCTGACAGGATTTGCTTCAGGGTAGGCTGCTAGATGGTGGACCACTATCTCTAGTTCAAGCCCGAGCATGTCAACATAGCTCCATGCAAAGTTGACTTTTCTCTCCCTTAAAAAGGTAGCTAGGAGCTCTTGTTCTTTTGACATTAGTGATTCAACATAGAAAGTGATATGCGAAGTTTTCTCTGTTCCCAAGTTGACTGGGTTGCACTTCTCGGCTAGAACCACCGACTTCTCCCAATGTAGGGAACTGAGGGGAAGATTGAATCCTTCATCCTCGGGCACCTTAGAGAGGTTTTCACCATTGGATACGTCCTTTTTTTTACTATTTTGGGGTCAGAGAGTGCCACAGTGTGGTTTTCACTCAAAGACCTTGAGATTATTCTCAAGTTTTCACTTTTACGACTAAAGGACTCAATTGTCTCCCTGTAGTAGGCTTGTGTGTCTAGAATGGTATCAAACCGAGCCTTGTGATCTCTACATCGTATCACGCTTTGTAGTCCCATGAATTCCAAGAGCGCTTCATCATTTTCAAAAGTGTCTAGAACCGGTGGTAACTCGTTGGTTGTAATCGATGAGCTGGGGGTATACTAGGTTGATTTCATGGTTTTGACTAGTTCACTCGAATGATACGGTGCTAATCATGAGAAGGGTGGTGTCCTCAAAAAGCATAGGTAGGTTGGTTATGGGATCTTCGTCATCACTACTGCTGCAGACATTGGTTATGTCAAATGTGAAATTGTCTATGACTCGGCCAGTAGATACGGGTAAGTGAAGTTTTACTGCTATTGGCTGAGGGAGAATCTTGACTACTTTAACTAGGGGAACCTTGTCCACACATGGTTATACTTGGAGGGGTACATCCAAGGCCAAGATTTCTCATTCGTGTCTCAGGAATGATGGGTATTAGAAGCCCATTGTCATTTTGTCCAAGCCTCTAGTTTTTGTCATAGTCCATGGTGAGCATCATTTGTATGCCTTTACTGCTATCAGCCATAGGTAGGTTGGGCTGATGCAAGAAGTTGGGTACACAAAAAGCTCAAAAAGTGGAAGTGTTTTTTCTGTTTTTCAAAATTTGTCACACTTGGACTGAAAATTTGAGGCACTTACACAATGAATCTTGGAAAAAGTCAGTAATATGAAATTTAGCATTTTGAATCTAGTTTCCAAATATGTAAATTATTCAAATACCTAGATTATAGAAATTAAATTTTGATAGGGATCTATAAAAACCACTTTTTAAAAGTCCCTATTTTTTAACCATACCAAGCACATGTATGAAAACCACTTTTTGACCCAAATAAAAGTATTTTGCTAATTCCTTTTTGGAAAAGAGAGCTAACAACATGAAGATTGATGTGGATTTTTTTTTGTAATTTTTTGTTGAATATTTTTTCTTTTATTAATTTTTTATTGGCCTTAATGGTTGTTCTTAAAAATTAATGTGTATGGACAACATAATTGGACCTAAAATAAACATTTTTTAAATCTTTTTTTTTTCATTATGTAGATAATTGTTTGAAGTTTGATGCAATATAATTTTTTTTACAAGAAACTTAACCAAAAAAAAGTTATCAAAAAACAAAAAAAACATGATATTTCAAGTTTAAGGACTAGTTTGATTAGAAATTAATTAAAAAATAGAAAAATTAATTCAATCTTAATAAAAATTATATATTTGGAAAGTAGACATCATGTTTTCTAATGGGTTTTAATTTTATAGATTGATTCAGAAGAAAAGTCCATTAGCCATATTGCCAAAGTTGGACATTCTTCTTCAATTTGCCTTAGATTTTTAGTTACATGTCAAAGGCTAAGGCTTGGATTGCCAAGCCTTTCCCAAGCCTAAAACCAAGGTTGCATGTGGGTTGGGAAATCAAATTTTAAATAACATGTACACATTACTAAAACAAAACGCGTCCTTAAACTTGAACAAAACAAAAAAACAAAAAACCAACCTAATGCATACGTGTTCCTAGAACAAAATGTGTACACATTTAATAATGCGTACGCGTTTCGACTGTCTATTTTTTCCTAATTTAGTAAATACTAAGAAAATAATTTTTTTCTGCAACATTCTTTTTCTACATTACGGACCGAAAGTGCCAATTGCAAATTTGTCTTGTGCAGGGCATATTCTATTCAAATTGTTGGAAGAGACAAATTACAGGTTGAATTTTCTGAAGTGGAATAAAGTACAAGGACTTTTTACAAGAATATTTGGAAAAAGAGAATTTTTGGATGCATTCATCATATTTTTGTACTTCATAGTTTAAAGAAAAAAGAATCTTCATACTACATAGTTTTATTTGAATATTTGAAGAAGATAGAAATTTGAAAATAGGTTGTATTTGAATAATTTTTTTTGTCATCAAAGAGGGTTTGGTAACCATGGGTGATAAGCAAAGACAAAGAAAAATATGTAGAAAGTTAATGACACCTAAAGAAATTCAAGCAAATAGAGATATGGAGGAAAAAAGACAAAGGGATAGAAGAGAAATGATTCATCAAATGAAAAATTTGCAAGCATCTAGTTTCAAGAATGTTGAAGAGGAAGCCATGAATGATGAAATGAATGTAGATGATGCAAATGTGGAGATGGTGAATATGGAAGAAAATGCAATTATGGAGACAAACCCAACTATTCCTTCAACTTAAACTTTGAATGATGTGGAAATAGTACCTATGCAAACAACTTCGGGTATGTCTTCAAATCCACCTCTCAATGATATGGAAAATGCACCTATTCATACAATCCATCTAGGTATGTGTTCAAACCCAAGTTTTGATAATAGTGGTATTGCTTGTTTAGATGAAGCTGGATACACCATTGATGATATCAATAATTCTAGGGTTGAAACAATTCAAAAATAAAAAAATGATGAAATTATATCTTATGATAATGCAAATGAGAATGAAATCCCTCATATTGATGAAAATGTGAATGAAATCCCTTTTACATATGAAAATGAAATGGAATCCCTTGTGTGAATGAAAATGAAACCCCTTGTATGGATGAACCTGAAAATGTTTATTTTACAATTGAAAGAGATGTGCTAGATAAAATTCATGGTAAAGTTTCTTGGAGAAAAATTAGAAACGATGGAAATAGAATATATAAAATGTTTTTTTATAGAAATAAATTAGGATTCCAATGTCAGCTCATGGTGTAATTGATGATAAAATCAAAAATGAGAATAGTGATGAAAAAGTTAGGTTTTTTTGTAAAACCAAAAAAGAAAGATGATTCAGTAGAACAAGTCATATCTAGTGTTGCTAATGCTATTGATTTTATAGGTAAGAAAAGTTGATCAAAAGATAAGAATGCAACTCGTCATGCAATAACAACTGCTCTTGTTGATAAAGTAGCTTCAAATAAAAGAATGCTAAGTAAGATTAGTAAATGTATAAAAATAAATCCTAGAACTTTGATAAGAGTTGCTAAAAAAAGAAAGTATTGAAAAGGATCAAATTAATCAATGTTGGAGTTTTAGTGGTAAACTTCCAAGATCAGACATGAAATTAACTAATGAAATTAAATCTTTAATCAATTTTTTTTGGCATGATAATACAAGAGTATCACCTAACATTAGAGATGTCTTGAAATTAAGGGTGGGTTCAAAAATTCGTGAACCTCATCCAAAGCATCTCGTAGATATGACTCAAACTGAATTATATAAAAAAAAAAATAGATGCTTCAATATTACCATTGAATATTAATATAAGTCAAAGATCATTTGAAAAGTGTAAACCTTGGTATGTTAGAATTAATAAGCAAAAAATCTCTTGTTGTTGTAAGACCCATATACAATTTCGTTATTATTATGATAGTTTTTGATATATACAATGCACTTTGCATGCTAACCAAATTATACAGGACATTTGTGGTATTCATATGCCACCTAAAAGAATCAAAGATTTTATTGCAGGTTTGTTTTGTGAACCCTCTAATGGAAACTTATTTTATTTAAAAACATGTATTTCTAGAGAATGCGATAGATGTGGTAACTTTTCATTATTAGGAGAATGTATGCATGAAAGTAGTTTAGATGAATTTGGACAATAATTAGTGGATGTAAAAAAAATTAAAAATGTTGAGTATACTTTGAAAGATGGAAAATTTGGAAAATGTTGTGAGATAATTGTGGAAAAATTTAGTGTGCATGCATTTATTAATAAATTTAAAGATAATATTGTACCTAAATATGTTCAACGCTCTCAGTATGCTCATTGGCTTGATAATCAATTTCGTTTATGTAAAAACACATTCCCAATTGGAACTATAGTGTTAGTTGTTGATTTTGCTGAAAATTATACTCTTGCTCCACAAGAATAAATTCAATCACAACATTATAATTCAGTGCAAGTAGCTATATTTGTTCACATTATTTATAGACATGTAGATGATAGTACAAAAGATAATATAAATTTTTTGAGATAGTACCATTTTTATGTAAGTGATAATAGATTACATTCATTTGAGTTTGTTCAATATTGTTTTGATATATTTTATAAAAAATTAAAAGAGAGAGGAATTCAAATGCTAGAACATCTCATATGGTCGGATAATTGCACGGGTCAATTAAAAAATGCTAGAATGTTTTATTGGTTATGTAGACTTCATAAAGGAAATAATATCCAGCACATATGGAGTTTTTTTGAAGCTGGTCATGGTAAGGGAGAACATGATGGAGCAAGTGCATGTGTGAAAAGAGCTCTTGCTAGAGAGAAACTAAAATTTGAAGATGCTGCAAAATTTAGAGATGCACGTGCAATTGTAGATTGGTGCAATACCAAATTATCTACAAGAACAAGTGAGAGCTCAATTATTTGATGCTTCTTTCGGTTAGTTGAAGAAAATGATATTTTTTCTCAACAAGATTGTGAAACAATTAATGGATCTACAAAATGGCATTCGTTTAAGAGTTCGAATGCAAACACATGGACAATATGGACAACAGAGTTGGCATGCTTTTGTCAATTTTGTATTGTAGGTGATTGGGAGGCATGTGAAAATATGGAATTGGTCAAACAATGGAAACAAAGAGCCTTAACACCTACATCAACACATGTTCAACATGGAACGACAATTGAAGATAATCAAATGTTCACATCAGATGATTATGATCGTGTTTCCGATCTTGTACAAGAAGGTACATTATTTATTGAGTTTAATTTTATATGTATGCATGTTTAATATATGCGAATTAAATATAAGTCACTCTTTATTGAAATTTTTATTTATTTTTACAGGACATGTGTATGCTATTGTTGCACCTGAGGGGAATGAAGAGCATAACGAGTGCTGGTTGGCTTGGTGTGTTGAGAGAAAACATAAGTTGGTACATCCTAGAGTGGATGATGAAAACTTTGAGTATCCAACTATTTCAATGGTTGTTGTTGGCACCTGGCTTCAAAAATATTTGATGAGAAAGAATGGCTTGCCTACATTTGAAGATTATGAAAGACACAAGAAGATTATACATTATTCACATTTGATTTTGGAAACCAATATAAAACTAGTTAGATATCAAGGGAGGCTTGCTAATAAAGTTTTATGGACACTTTCAATGGATGATCATGAGGTGCAAGCATATATGCATTAAAAGAAAGAGAGGATGCAAATAGTACAGCAGAGTAAATAAATATTGGTAAGTATATAGTCAAGTATATATATTTAATTGATATATATATATATATATATTTGTCTTTAATAGTCATTTCCTAATTAAAGTTTTATATCATTTTTTGTTTCAGGTCTCCCAAAATTATATGCTTTACAAAAGAGAGAAGATACATATATTACAATGGAATCTGAATCTAGAGATAGGTAACTATATATATAGTTCTAGATACATTTAATTGATAGTATAAATATAAAACTAAATTTAATTTAGTGTCATTTTATAAAACGTTTATAATTGATTTCATATCCCCTTAAGCCATTCTCTTAAAACCCCTTAAGCCATTCTATCAGGACCTCTTAATCCATCAAATTATATCCCCTTAATTCACTCTCTCTACACCCCTTAAGTTATCCTCTTAGGACCCCTTAATCCATATCCTCGTATGTCTACCCTTAATCCATCCACTTGCATCGGGCCTTAAGTCACTCTCTTAACACCCCTTAAGCTATCCTCCTAGGACCCCTTAATCCATATCCTAGTATGCCTACCCTTAACCCATCCAATTGCATCCCATTACATAACTTTCTCAACACCCCTTAAGCTATCCTCTTAGGACCCCTTAATCCATATCCTCGTATATCTACCCTTAATCCATCCAATTGCATACCCTTAAGTCACTCTCTCAACACCCCTTAAGCTATCCTCTGAGGACCCCTTAATGGTTTAGGGTTTATGGTTTCTAGGGTTCATGAGATTCTTAGAATAACAAATCTAAATGGGTTAATGGTTTAGGGTTCATCTCCCAATCTCTAGGTCATATGCTTTAGGGTTTATGATTTCTAGGGTTCATGACATGCTTAGAATAACAAATCTATATGGGTTAATGGTTTAGGGTTCATCTCCTAGTCTCTAGGTCATATGGTTTAGGGTTTAGGGTTTCTATGGTTCATGAGATTCTTAGAATAAAAAATCTAAAAGGGTTAATGGTTTAGGGTTCATCTCCTAATCTCTAGGTCATATCGTTTAGGGTTTACAGTTTCTAGGGTTCATGAGATGCTTAGAATAACAAATATATATGGGTTAATGGTTTAGGATTCATCTACCAGTCTCTAGGTCATATGGTTTAGGGTTTATAGTTTCTAGGGTTCATGAGATGCTTAGAATAACAAATCTAAAAGGGTTAATGGTTTAGGGTTCATCACCCAATATCTAGGTCATATGGTTTATGGTTTAGGGTTTATAGGGTTTATGAGATTCTTAGAATAACAAATCTATATGGGTTAATGGTTTAGGGTTCATCTCCCAATCTCTAGGTCATATGGTTCAAGGTTTACAGTTTCTAGGGTTCAAGAGATGCTTATAATAACAAATCTATATGGGTTAATGGTTTAGGGTTCATCTCCTAGTCTCTAGGTCATATGGTTTAGGGTTTAGGGTTTCTAGGATTCATGAGATGACTAGAATAACAAATCTATATGGGTTTTAATGGTTTAGGGTTCATCTCCTAGGATTTAGGCCATATAGTTTATGGTTTAGGGTTTAAATTCATTCTCTCAACTCTCCTTAATCCACAATCTTGCATCCCTTAAGTCACTCTCATAATTCCCCTTAAGCCATCCTCTTAGGGTGTATTAAGCCATATTGTAAGGTTCATGACATGCATCCCCTTAATCCACTATCTTACATCCCTTTAAGTCACTCTATCAACTCCCCTTAATACACCCTCTTACATCCCTTCAAGTCATTCTATCAACTCCCCTTAATCCACCCTCTTGCATCCCCTTAATCCACTCTCTAACATCCCTTTAAGTCATTCTATCAACTCCCCTTAATCCACTCTATTACATCTGTTCAAGTCATTCTATCAACTCCCCTTAATCCACCCTCTTGCATCTCGTTAAACCACTCTCTAAGATCCCTTTAAGTCATTCTATCAACTCCCCTTAATCCACTCTCTTACATCCATTTAATTAATTCTATCAACTCCTCTTAATCCACCCTCTTACATCCCCTTAAGCCATCCTCTTAAAGGACCCTTAAGCCATATCCTCTTACCTCCACTTAATCCATAATCTTGCATCCCTTAAGTCACTCTCATAATTCCCCTTAAGCCATCCTCTTAGGGCCTGTTAGGCCATATTGTAAGGTTCATGACATGCATCCCATTAATCGACTATCTTACATCCATTTAATCCATTCTATGAACTCCCCTTAATGCACCCTCTTACATCCCTTCAAGTCATTCTACCAACCCCCCTTAATCCACCCTCGTGAATCCCATTAATCCACTCTCTTACATCTCTTTAAGTCATTTTATCAACTCCCCTTAATCCACCCTCTTGCATCCCCTTAATGAACCCTCTTACATCCCTTCAAGTCATTCTATCAACTCCCCTTAACCCACCCTCTTACATCCCCTTAATCCACTCTCTTACATCCCATTAAGTCATTCTATCAACTCCCATTAATCCAGCCTCTTGCATCCCTTTAAGCCATCCTATTAAAGGACTCTCATAACTCCCCTTAAGCCATCCTCTTAGGACCCGTTAAGCCATATCCTAGGGTTCATGAGATGCATCCTCTTAAACCATCCTCTTAACTCCCATTAAGGAATTCTCTTAAGACCCCCCTTAAGCTATATATCCTCTTAGGTCCCCTTAATCCATCCTATGGAAAACATCATTTGCATTTGTATGAAATTTACTATATACTGTTCTTTTCTCACATGAATTTTTTTCTTAAATGACTCATAAAAATTTTAGTTACATTAATTATTTTTCCAGGTACTTATTTTTGCAGGTTCTCATCAAGTCAGTCTACGATGTGATTGTTGAACTAAAAAAATATTTTATCAAGAGACTATGTAAATATCAATTTTTGGTCTTCACCTAAAAGTTGATAAGCTTTAATTTTATCTATTTATGCACATATATGTTTCATCATGTTATATAGTTGCAATAAACATCTTGATATACATTATATATGTTTGTTCGATGTCACTTTTGAAATATCTTGTTCCAATTTTATAGATTATACATTTCATGTCTTGTATTTACCACATTTTATATAATTATTCAATTGTATAGATTATACATTTTATACATACAAGGAGATAGTTTTTTTGTTTATTGATTCAAATATTTGCTATCTAATTGGAAAATAGTTAAAATTACCTACCCTTAAATTATTATGAATATGATCTAAACTATTTAAGGAATGTTTTAATTTGTCACCTAACCATGTGATAAATTATATATATGAAATTTGATTCTAGATAAGAATTTATATAGTGCATGTAATACTTGAAAATTAGATACAATATAAGTATAGATATGTATGAGTGCATATAATCATGAAAATGAACATAACACAATCTCATAATTGATTGCACATATAATCATCATATTAAAGTCAACTGATATAAATAAACACAAATATGATAATAACATGTTCAAAATAAAACTAGAGATAGATAGTCCATAAAATTTATATGTCAAGTCCAACACATATTTAAATAAAACTAGAGATCTATAGTCCATAAAATAAAAAACCATCTAACTTTCAGGCTGATCGGTCAAATCAAGTCTCCTCTTTGTTCCATGTCGATTAGATGTACTTGCATCATGCTATAAAAGAGTACAAGAAACTCGAAATATAAACTTTAATTAAACATATTTAAACTTGAAAATATAAACTTTTAGATAAAAATAAATTTAATTAAATATCTAGTAAATATAGTAAAAATTATTTCTAGTATGCATAAATTACCATATGATCATGTGAATCTATAACTAACACATTTTCTTCAACGGATAGCATAACTGTCACTTGAGAAGATGCAAATGCATGATCTACTATATCCTGCATATTCATATAAAGCAAACAATATGTGAAAACCTTGAATATATATATATATATATATATATATATATATATATATATGGGTATCTCATGAAATTCTTGCATATAGATGTACAATAGTTTGTATAGATCATTCACACATGTGTATGCAAATGAAAAAATTACATTAGATCTATGATGTGTATTTAATTTAAACTTAACAAACTTTTGAAAGCATGCACCTAAGCTGATGATGTCTCAGGAGTACTCACCACTATAACTTGTGGTTGGTCAATACTAGGTATCATATGACCTCCCTGCATCTAGATATAATATATCAATTCACACATGTGTATAAATTCAAATTAAATTAGATATATATCCACACAAATTATTTAATATATATTGGCTCAAGTACCTGTCCAAAAGGTGAACCCAGATCTACAACACTCGACATATACACACGATGATCATACTGAGTTTTAGGAATCACGTGATCATGTGTCTACACCAAACACTTATTGAATTAATATTATATTATATATATAATTTGATGTTATTATTTACATGAATTTTTAACATTTCAAACTTGAATTAAATTTAAGTTCAAAAGATGAACATACCTATGTAGGATGATCCTCAGAATATAGTAAATTTAGGCATGACCTTGTCCCAGATGCATGTGTGTCACCTAAAGTGGATGTTTGAGTATCCCTATAGCCTGAACCTCCATGCTCTCTATTGGCCACTCTAGTGGCCGTGTGTGTAGTCTGTTGAGTGAGTTGTCATAAAAGAAAACTCAATGCTCCTAATGTTGATAACATGGTTTGCTGTTGAAATGTAGTGGGAACACTAGGAGAAGGAGGAGGAACAATAGGAGCAATTGGAGCACGTCACTGAGGATCGACACATGCTCCTAGTCTATGTGGGGGCATGCCACGCCCAATTCCCTGAAATGACCTCATATCAAAATAGCTGTGTTTTTTACCCAACTCAAACTTAGCCCATAAATTTCTCAAAAAGTATAAGGGAACCTCACTATTTCCATGTGGTGGATTATCAAATGCCATCCACCATCTGTCCCAAAAATGTGCAGCTATCTACGGGTGCCTACACCATAAAATTGAAATTCATTTTTTTGTGGGTGGAATTGGTTGGTTTGTTTGGGGGTTAATAAAATATTGGCACATGGCTTGTTTGGTAATTTTCAGGTCATTTATTTCTTTATATGACAATCCATCCTCATAGAATTGTCTCCTCTCTTCTCTCCATTGATGGAACCTATCTAGGTTCGCATCAATAGATAGAATAGAATCGACAATAGTTTGCATCGTAGATGTAAACCATGTGAGATGGGGAGGGACTCTAGGCTCATATTTTATGAGATCTATATTTCCTTGAATGATAATGATGTTTTCTCAGATATTCTCTCGCAATTGATCTTGATCAACTATAGGAGGGGGTGGGGGGTTAGGCGGTGGAGAATGTGGAGGTGTGCTAGGGTTTTTTTCATGTGGTGGATTGGGATGTACGAGATCTATAGGAATTTCTTGATTGGGCATAAAATCCTCTAAATTAAAAATTGGATCCATGTGAGCAATGATATGGCAACTGCATGCTAAACAATTAAAAATGTATATATCAACAAACTAATTAAATAATGCACACAATTTGAAAGTTATTTAAAAATCACATTGAACATGCACAAATTCAAAATATATTTCATTTGAAGACCATTCAATTTATAAAATTAAAAAATCCATAACATTAAAAATCCATAGTATGTAGACACATTAAATTGAGTCCACTGTGGGGTTGTTAATATGAAGGGTATAAATGAAATTATGGGGTTTTATTAAAATTTATTTAATCTCATTCATTATTTTCAAATAATACTAAATATAAGAATGAAAAATTAATAGAATACATTGAAAGAGACACATAGATATATGCTAGTGAGCTAATTGCAATGTACAAAATATAAAAAAAGATGAGTGACCAAGCTCTATTCACCAAATTTTGAGAACTTCTTTCATCTCCTTAAGAAATGTCAAATTCCCCCTTAAGACATCGATTTAAAATTTAGGGTGATAGGATGGCTTAAGGGAATCTATGTTTAGTAAGGTCCTAGGACAAAATGGTCCATGGCTTAAGGGAATAAAATTTGGTGGAGTTGCCTAAGGCAACCAAATTTCATTTTAAGGTCCTACAACAAAATGAATAGATGTATTAATCAAGTATGACGTAGAATTTAATTAAATATGAGGACATAAATTGATTTATCTAAATTTTCAAATTTCATGATAAGAGACACAAGTTCTCTATAGTGGGATAAATTAGTTAAGAAGAAATTATAAGTTTAACACTAACATTAAAATTTATAATCTCATTCGTTGTTTTCAAAGAATACTAAAGATAAGAATGAAAAATTAATAGAATACATTCAAAGGGACACATAGTTATATGCTACTGACCTAATTGCAATGTAGAAAATAAACAAAGATGAGCTTGAGCTCTATTCACCAAATTTTGAGAACTTCTTTGATCCCCTTAAGAAATGTCATATTAGGACCCCTTAAGACATCGATTTATGATTTAGGGTGATAGGATGGCTTAAGGGGATCTATTTCTAGTAAGGTCCTAGGAAAAAATGTTCCATGGCTTAAGGGAATAAAATTTGGTGGAGTTGCCTAAGGCAACCAAATTTCATTTTAAGGTCCTACAACAAAATGAATGCTTTTAGGGTTTAGGGTTTAGATTTAGAGATTTGATGACATGAAAACATATAGAAGACACATGAATAAATTTTTACAAGTCAATGAGAAACCCTACCACTTGAACTTAGTGCTTTGAATAAAATATGTGACATTCTAGGAATAGCTTCAATATATCAACAATTAGGAATTTTAGATTTCAATTATAACTAAGTTGTTGAGTTACGATGGATTTTGAACCTATTTGGACCTCTAAGCACTCTTGGATGATTTAAAAAGGAAGAGGGGATCTAAAGTGATTTAGACCCAATTTTTTTTCTAATCATATATTTTTTGAAAATTTTCTATGGCATAGACTCTTCCTTCATATTTATATAAATTCTAGACACATGGGTTTTCAAAAAAGAGCCTAACTGCCACTAAGTGAGGAATCAATTAATCAATTCAATAAATAAATAATCTTATAAAATAAACCTTTGGTTATAGAATTGACTTGCATTTATGAATCATCTATCATGTTTCTCAAAAAAGTAATTTGAATTTTTTATTGAAATGTTCATGCTACAAGTTAGTTTTGATACACTAGTTTAGAGAAAGTACAACATAATTTAGTTTTCCTAATCTAAAACAATGCCACTACATGAGAGTTAAAATAAGAATTAGATTACACACAATCTATAGATCTTATGAATAACATCCTATAAATTAAGGCAAGTAAATATGATCATAATGCACCTTACATAACTCAAAAAGGATCTCATCCAAATAAGAGAAATGGGTAGAAATCATTCATGCTTCACATTTTAATATTTTTTTGATTTAATAACATTTATGTGTTTAGCTCTATCCATATTGTACATAGTCTACATTAACAAGTATGACTTGTATTTCTATGTTTTTTTAAGAGAATACATAATACACTATATAAGCTAATAACATTGATATAGAGTGATTACATGCTCATATCAACTAGCATCATGATATATAAACTTATTAAATCAAGCACATAGTTTCACATGAGGTACATTATTTTACTTCACTGGTACACTTTCTCAAGTTAAATAATACAATCATGAAGTTTTCTGATATAAAATTAGCTATGAAATTTATATTATGTGAACATATTATAATTAAATCAATTTGTTGGTCAATATATAGATCTATGCATCGATTGTTTGTACCTCCATTATTAGTGAATTATTAATTTCATTGGTAGTTGTGTGGATCACCAATGACATACCAAAGTGTACCTAACCTATGGACTATAATTTGTGATCCCTCCCTACATGCTATGTCATCAAATCTTACTACACATCCTTATTTTACCTCTTCTATTATATCACATGCCCCTAGTATTGAACTTTTCATCACTTCCACCCTAAATAAACTAAGAACCATGAGTGAGTGAAAATCATACAAAGAAGGTTATGTCAAATAAAAATGTAATCTAAACCTCCTTTAGGAGCCCTAATTTAGGAGTTTAGGTTTACGTTTTAGGGTAAATAGCCTATTTTAGGTTTACATTTTAGGGTAAATAGGGTTTTAGGTTTATGTTTTAGGGTTTAGGTCCAAGGATTAACATGTGTAAATTAGTTTTTAGGGACCTATGTAAATTTTGTAACCTAGGGTTTCTAGGGTTTTGATTTCTAAGTTAAATGTGTCCAATTTAGGTTTAGTTTTTATGATTTTCAATTTACAATTTAACGTTCTTTGTTTCATTGATGTTTTTGGTTTTTTAAATGCAATTAAAAACTATAAAACATTGAATTAAAACACACTACACAAACAATAACTGAATACTAATTACAAAATGAAAAAACTAGATATAAAGCAAAAAAATGGAAGAATTCAACCAACCTGGAGGTCGATGAGGTCGGTTGTGTCAATGGGATGAGGTGGCAGTGAATTTTTTCTTCAATCAAGGCCTTTGAAATGCGTACACGATCTCCTCTGTTCTTCTTTGGCATAGATTAAAATGGTGAGGAAAAATGAAATACAGTCGCTTATTTAAAAAAATAATAATTTGACGAAAAACTTAAGCATTTTTGGTTCGCGTACCTGAAGCTGAAGGCGTACGCATTCAGATTTAGGCTCGGGTACCTGATCTATAATGCATACACATTTGTTTGAAAATGTGTATGTGTTTCCTACAAAAAAAAAAAATTGCCCAAAATTTCTCCTCTTTGTGTACCTAATTTCTTGCTTTTACCCAGTTAGTTGCTGGTCTGTTGTCTTGGTATAGAAGGCTTGATGGGTCCTCTTCTATTACTTCCCAGCTGAAATCTCCCCAACTCTTGAATCTAGAGGATTCAACTCTGTTAGTTTGGGATGATATTCTAGCTACTTTGGGTTGCCCATGGGACCTAAGAGATTCTGGTAACTCTCCTACCATGAAAGAAACTTCCTTCATTTTATAATTCCCACAACCATTATCTTGGATAATGACCTTGATATTAGAGATGGTGGGGATGGCGGGTGTCTTTGTCACATAAGTGGAGGTGAGAATAGTTGGGTCAATGTATGGAGTTGAGGGACCCTCATCGTTTTTAGGTACTTGGGAGATTTTGTAATATTTGGCTTCCAAATTCTTGCAATAGTAAAAGGGTTCAAGATCCCCTTAGACAGTGACCTCTTCACATTGGTATGGAAATTTTACACACTAGTGGAAGGTGGAAGCAATAGCTTGCATCCCATGAATCCAGGGATGCCCTAGGAGGATATTATAAGGCAATTCCAGGTTGAAAACTTGACATGTCATTTCCATGATGGTTGACGCTACTTGAATAGGGAGTTGGATAGTGCCCCGAGACACTCTTTCTTGATCATCATAGGCATTGATAGTTATGCCTTTTCCTTTTTCAACAACATCTTCGGAGAACCCCAAGCTTTCTATTAATTTTAGGGTACATATGTTCAACCCTACACCTCCATCTACCAGGACTCTCTTGACCTTGTTTTTTATGGATGTAAGCCTCCAAATGAAGCAGACGATTGTGAGATGGTTGTGTTGGAAGATCTTGTTCTGAAAATGTCAGGAGATGAGGTGTAGTGAGGTGTGCAACCATAGCTTGGAATTGATCCACATCAAGATCAGTGGGGAGAAAAGATGAGGCCAAGGCTTCTTCTAGGATCCTTCTATGGGCTAGTGAAATTTTTAGCAACTCCATGATGGAGATTTGTGTTGGGGTTCTTTTCAGCTAATTAAGGATATTATAGCCATTAGGAATGGACCTTGGATTTGAGGTGGATGCTCTGCTTAGCTAATATGGTCCTATGATGGTGACTTTTCCACCTCTTGTGGTGACTCCACAATCAGCTTGGGCTCCTTTGATGGTGATGGTAGTACAATACTCATCTAGGGATGCGACGACATGGTTGTATACATGATTCACTCTCTTGAAGGTACCCTTCCCCTTATCATTTTTATTGTTCCCTTTGTTGTTATGGTTGGGCATTAGATTCGTGTAGATATTGAGGTTTTAATTTCTTGCCGGTTGTTCCAAGTTTATTATTTTATCATCAATAAGGTCTTGAATTAGGTTTTTGAACCTCATACAACTAGCAATTGTGTCTCCCTTGATCTTGTGGAAATCAAAAAGGTGATTTTAGTTATACCACAATGGTTTTACCAGGGGTTCTTGATAATTTCCATTAGTGGGGACTATGATGAGTATTTTTGCCACTAGCCTCTTCATGATAGATTCAGCTGATTCCCCAAGGGCTGTGTGCTTCCACTTGGGGAAGTTTTGTTTCACTGAGGTGGTCCCCTTTGATCGTTCACATTGTTGGTCATTTGATTGTTTGGTTGTTATGTCACCATGTTAGCTTGACGATTATTTTGATTATTGTTTTGGGGTTGTTGTTGGGGTTAGGGTGTGTTTTGTTGAGGGGCACTGATGACAACTTTGGTGTTGACAACACCATCGTTGGTAATGTTTTTGTTCTTCACCCATGTGCAAGGTTTATCATTATAGCTGGTGGATGGGTGATTATTTTGTTGTTTAGGATATGCAAGTGAGCCTCCTTGTGCAATGAGGGCTCATTCAATGTTAAGCACTTTGAAGATCAATTGATCATACGTGGTGATTCCTTGCACTTTGAGGTGGAATGCCAAGGTTCCTTTGAAATTGGAGATGATGGTGCAAACTTGTTGTTCTTCTAGCATAGCCCATTTTCTTCGATTGGCCTTAGATCACCATTGTTGTAAGGAGGAAAATGATTCATTCTTTCCTTGTTTCAGAGTTGATAGTTCCTTTAGATTGACATCCATACTAATATTGAATGCATCTACTATCTCTTGGAACTTTTTGATGCCAGGAGGAAAGTGAGAGAACCATTCCATGGCTTGGCTAGCCAAACTTCTAGGAAATAGCCACATTAGATATGTATCATTGCATGTGACTTCCATGCAATGCACCTGGAATTCCTTGTTGTGATCTTCAAGGTTTCTTGTCCCATGATATTTATCACATTTGGGGATCTCAAATCCCTTTGGGAATGGTTTCATTGCAAGATTCCTGTCAAACGGATAAGGACACAAGTTGTTGGGTGTCTTCGTGGTTTTCTCTGACTGAAGATCAAGCACTTCTTATGAGAGCAACCTGATTTTGTTGTCACATTGTTTTGCAAATGGGTATGTACATGATCATCATGGAAAAAATAGACCCTTAAGTGGCAAAAAAATTAGAAAAATCAGAGTTAGGAAACTTGACATAAAAAACTGAATAAGTTATCTATATTATTTCAAAAATATGTAAGAATAGAATCTGTAGAAAATTAAATCTAGTTTCTAAACTACTAGGTTTGTTTAAAAATAAAAAAAATCTATTTGGTGAAAATTTGAAATTTCAATGCAGTAGTACTTAAATTTCAAGGAAAAAATAAGTAGGTGTTTGTCTGACCACCCTAATGACAATAAAATGATAATTATTTTTTATAAGATTTTAGATATAAGTAGAGGACTAATGTCCCAATGTGATGCATATTTTTTTGAAATTTTTTTCCAAGTAAATAATTAATTATGATTTTTTTATTACAACTTTTTAAAAATATAAAAAACTCGTATGTCTGACCACCTTAATTTGGTCAAAACTTCATGAAATTC